>JAXCHB010000447.1:0-75138 GCA_036926305.1 Uropetala carovei
AAATTTTTTTTCAAAATTTTTTTTCAAAATTTTTTTTCAAAATTTTTTTTCAAAATTTTTTTTCAAAATTTTTTTTTCAAAATTTTTTTTCAAAATTTTTTTTCAAATTTTTTTTTCAAATTTTTTTTTCGAAATTTTTTTTCGAAATGTTTTTTAAATTTTTTTTTCAAAATTTTTTTTCGAAATTTTTTTTCAAAATTTTTTTTCAAAATTGTTTTTCAAAATTTTTTTTTTAAATTTTTTTTCAAATTTTTTTTTCAAAATTTTTTTTCGAAATTTTTTTTCGAAATTTTTTTTCAAAATTTTTTTCAAAATTTTTTTTCAAAATTTTTTTTCAAAATTTTTTTTCAAAATTTTTTTTCAAAATTTTTTTTCAAAATTTTTTTTCAAAATTTTTTTTCAAAATTTTTTTTCAAAATTTTTTTTCAAAATTTTTTTTCAAAATTTTTTTTCAAAATTTTTTTTCAAAATTTTTTTTCAAAATTTTTTTTCAAAATTTTTTTTCAAAATTTTTTTTCAAAATTTTTTTTCAAATTTTTTTTCAAAATTTTTTTTCAAATTTTTTTTCAAAATTTTTTTTCAAAATTTTTTTTCAAAATTTTTTTTAAAATTTTTTTTCAAAATTTTTTTTCAAAATTTTTTTTCAAATTTTTTTTTCAAAATTTTTTTTCAAAATTTTTTTTCAAAATTTTTTTTCAAATTTTTTTTCAAAATTTTTTTTCAAAATTTTTTTTCAAAATTTTTTTTCAAAATTTTTTTTCAAAATTTTTTTTCAAAATTTTTTTTCAAAATTTTTTTTCAAAATTTTTTTTCAAATTTTTTTCAAAATTTTTTTCAAAAATTTTTTTCAAAATTTTTTTTCAAAATTTTTTTTCAAAATTTTTTTCAAAATTTTTTTTCAAATTTTTTTTCAAAATTTTTTTTCAAAATTTTTTTTCAAAATTTTTTTTCAAAATTTTTTTTCAAAATTTTTTTTCAAAATTTTTTTTCAAATTTTTTTTTCAAAATTTTTTTCGAAATTTTTTTTCGAAATTTTTTTTCGAAATTTTTTTTCGAAATTTTTTTTCGAAATTTTTTTTCAAAATTTTTTTTCAAAATTTTTTTTCAAAATTTTTTTTCAAAATTTTTTTTGAAAATTTTTTTTGAAAATTTTTTTTCAAAATTTTTTTTCAAATTTTTTTTTCGAAATTTTTTTTTCGAAATTTTTTTTTAATTTTTTTTTCAAAATTTTTTTCGAAATTTTTTTTCAAAATTTTTTTTCAAAATTTTTTTTCAAAATTTTTTTTCAAAATTTTTTTTCAAAATTTTTTTTCAAAATTTTTTTTCAAAATTTTTTTTCAAAATTTTTTTTCAAAATTTTTTTTCAAATTTTTTTTTCAAAATTTTTTTCAAAATTTTTTTTCAAATTTTTTTTCAAAATTTTTTTTCAAAATTTTTTTCAAAAATTTTTTTTCAAAATTGTTTCAAAATTATTTTCCAAATTTTTTTTCAAATTTTTTTTCAAAATTTTTTTTCAAAATTTTTTTTCAAAATTTTTTTTCAAAATTTTTTTTCAAAATTTTTTTTCAAAATTTTTTTTTCAAAATTTTTTTCAAAATTTTTTTTCAAATTTTTTTTTCAAAATTTTTTTTCAAAATTTTTTTTCAAAATTTTTTTTCAAAATTTTTTTTCAAAATTTTTTTTCAAAATTTTTTTTCAAAATTTTTTTTCAAATTTTTTTTCAAAATTTTTTTTCAAAATTTTTTTTCAAAATTTTTTTTCGAAATTTTTTTTTCGAAATTTTTTTTCGAAATGTTTTTTAAATTTTTTTTTCAAAATTTTTTTTCGAAATTTTTTTTCAAATTTTTTTTCAAAATTGTTTTTCAAAATTTTTTTTTAAATTTTTTTTCAAATTTTTTTTTCAAAATTATTTTTCGAAATTTTTTTTCGAAATTTTTTTTCAAAATTTTTTTTCAAAATTTTTTTTCAAAATTTTTTTTCAAAATTTTTTTTCAAAATTTTTTTTCAAAATTTTTTTTCAAAATTTTTTTTCAAAATTTTTTTTTAAATTTTTTTTTCAAAATTTTTTTTCAAAATTTTTTTTCAAAATTTTTTTTCAAAATTTTTTTTCAAAATTTTTTTTCAAAATTTTTTTTCAAAATTTTTTTTCAAAATTTTTTTTCAAAATTTTTTTCAAATTTTTTTTCAAAATTTTTTTTCAAATTTTTTTTTCAAAATTTTTTTTCAAAATTTTTTTTCAAAATTTTTTTTAAAATTTTTACAATTTTCAAAATTTTTTTTCAAAATTTTTTTTCAAATTTTTTTTTCAAAATTTTTTTTCAAAATTTTTTTCCAAAATTTTTTTTCAAAATTTTTTTCCAAAATTTTTTTTCAAAATTTTTTTTCAAAATTTTTTTTCAAAATTTTTTTTCAAAATTTTTTTTCAAAATTTTTTTTCAAAATTTTTTTTCAAAATTTTTTTTCAAATTTTTTTTTCAAAATTTTTTTCAAAATTTTTTTTCAAAATTTTTTTTCGAAATTTTTTTTCGAAATTTTTTTTCGAAATTTTTTTTCAAAATTTTCTTTCAAAATTTTTTTTCAAAATTTTTTTTCAAAATTTTTTTTCAAAATTTTTTTTCAAAATTTTTTTTCAAAATTTTTTTCAAAATTTTTTTTCAAAATTTTTTTTCAAAATTTTTTTCAAAATTTTTTTTCAAAATTTTTTTTCAAAATTTTTTTTCAAAATTTTTTTTCAAAATTTTTTTTCAAAATTTTTTTTCAAAATTTTTTTTCAAAATTTTTTTTCAAAATTTTTTTTCAAATTTTTTTTCAAAATTTTTTTCAAAATTTTTTTTCAAAATTTTTTTTCAAAATTTTTTTTCAAAATTTTTTCAAAATTTTTTTTCAAATTTTTTTTCAAAATTTTTTTTCAAAATTTTTTTTCAAAATTTTTTTTCAAAATTTTTTTTCAAAATTTTTTTTCAAAATTTTTTTTCAAATTTTTTTTCAAAATTTTTTTTCGAAATTTTTTTTCGAAATTTTTTTTCGAAATTTTTTTTCGAATTTTTTTTTCGAAATTTTTTTTCAAAATTTTTTTTCAAAATTTTTTTTCAAAATTTTTTTTCAAAATTTTTTTTGAAAATTTTTTTTGAAAATTTTTTTTCAAAATTTTTTTTCAAATTTTTTTTTCGAAATTTTTTTTTCGAAATTTTTTTTCGAAATTTTTTTTTAATTTTTTTTCAAAATTTTTTTCGAAATTTTTTTTCAAAATTTTTTTTCAAAATTTTTTTTCAAAATTTTTTTTCAAAATTTTTTTTCAAAATTTTTTTCAAAATTTTTTTCAAAATTTTTTTTCAAATTTTTTTTTCAAAATTATTTTTCAAATTTTTTTTTCAAATTTTTTTTTCAAAATTTTTTTTCAAATTTTTTTTCAAAATTTTTTTTCAAAATTTTTTTTCAAAATTTTTTTCAAAATTTTTTTTCAAAATTTTTTTTCAAAATTATTTTCCAAATTTTTTTTCAAATTTTTTTTTCAAAATTTTTTTTCAAAATTTTTTTTCAAAATTTTTTTTCAAAATTTTTTTTCAAAATTTTTTTTCAAAATTTTTTTTTCAAAATTTTTTTTCAAAATTTTTTTTCAAATTTTTTTTTCAAAATTTTTTTCAAAATTTTTTTTCAAAATTTTTTTTCAAAATTTTTTTTCAAAATTTTTTTTCAAAATTTTTTTTCAAAATTTTTTTTCAAATTTTTTTTCAAAATTTTTTTTCAAAATTTTTTTTCAAAATTTTTTTTCAAAATTTTTTTTCAAAATTTTTTTTCAAAATTTTTTTTCAAAATTTTTTTTCAAATTTTTTTTTCAAAATTTTTTTTCAAAATTTTTTTTCAAATTTTTTTTTCAAATTTTTTTTCAAAATTTTTTTTCAAAATTTTTTTTCAAAATTTTTTTTCAAATTTTTTTTCAAAATTTTTTTCAAAATTTTTTTTCAAAATTTTTTTCAAAATTTTTTTTCAAATTTTTTTTTCGAAATTTTTTTTTCGAAATTTTTTTTCGAAATTTTTTTTTAATTTTTTTTTCAAAATTTTTTTCGAAATTTTTTTTCAAATTTTTTTTCAAAATTTTTTTTCAAAATTTTTTTTCAAAATTTATTTCAAAATTTTTTTTCAAAATTTTTTTTCAAAATTTTTTTTCAAAATTTTTTTTCAAATTTTTTTTTCAAAATTTTTTTTCAAAATTTTTTTTCAAATTTTTTTTCAAAATTTTTTTTCAAAATTTTTTTTCAAAATTTTTTTCAAAATTTTTTTTCAAAATTTTTTTTCAAAATTATTTTCCAAATTTTTTTTCAAATTTTTTTTCAAAATTTTTTTTCAAATTTTTTTTTCAAAATTTTTTTTCAAAATTTTTTTTCAAAATTTTTTTTAAAATTTTTTTTCAAAATTTTTTTTCAAAATTTTTTTTCAAAATTTTTTTTCAAAATTTTTTTTCAAAATTTTTTTTTTTCAAAATTTTTTTTCAAAATTTTTTTTCAAAATTTTTTTCAAAATTTTTTTTCAAATTTTTTTTTAAAATTTTTTTCAAAATTTTTTTTCAAAATTTTTTTTCAAAATTTTTTTTCAAAATTTTTTTTCAAAATTTTTTTTCAAAATTTTTTTTCGAAATTTTTTTTTCGAAATTTTTTTTCGAAATGTTTTTTAAATTTTTTTTTCAAAATTTTTTTTCGAAATTTTTTTCAAAATTTTTTTCAAAATTGTTTTTCAAAATTTTTTTTTAAAATTTTTTTTCAAATTTTTTTTTCAAAATTTTTTTTCAAAATTTTTTTTCAAAATTTTTTTTCAAAATTTTATTTCAAAATTTTTTTTGAAAATTTTTTTTCAAAATTTTTTTTCGAAATTTTTTTTTCGAAATTTTTTTTCGAAATTTTTTTTCAAATTTTTTTTTCAAAATTTTTTTTGAAATTTTTTTTCAAAATTTTTTTTCAAAATTTTTTTTCAAAATTTTTTTTCAAAATTTTTTTTTAAAATTTTTTTTCAAAATTTTTTTTCAAAATTTTTTTTCAAATTTTTTTTTCAAAATTTTTTTTCAAAATTTTTTTTCAAAATTTTTTTTCAAAATTTTTTTTCAAAATTTTTTTTCAAAATTTTTTTCAAAATTTTTTTTCAAAATTTTTTTTTCAAAATTTTTTTTCAAAATTTTTTTTCAAAATTTTTTTCAAAATTTTTTTTCAAATTTTTTTTCAAAATTTTTTTTCAAAATTTTTTTTCAAAATTTTTTTTCAAATTTTTTTTTCCAATTTTTTTTTCAAATTTTTTTTTCAAAATTTTTTTTCGAAATTTTTTTTCAAAATTTTTTTTCAAATTTTTTTTTCAAAATTTTTTTTTCAAAATTTTTTTTCGAAATTTTTTTTCGAAATTTTTTTTCGAAATTTTTTTTCAAAATTTTTTTTCAAAATTTTTTTTCAAAATTTTTTTTCAAAATTTTTTTTCAAAATTTTTTTTCAAAATTTTTTTTCAAAATTTTTTTCAAAATTTTTTTTCAAAATTTTTTTCAAAATTTTTTTTCAAAATTTTTTTTCAAAATTTTTTTTCAAAATTTTTTTCAAAATTTTTTTTAAATTTTTTTTCAAAATTTTTTTTCAAAATTTTTTTTCAAAATTTTTTTCAAATTTTTTTTCAAAATTTTTTTCAAAATTTTTTTTCAAAATTTTTTTTCAAAATTTTTTTTCAAAATTTTTTTCAAAATTTTTTTCAAATTTTTTTTCAAAATTTTTTTTCAAAATTTTTTTTCAAAATTTTTTTTCAAAATTTTTTTTCAAAATTTTTTTTCAAATTTTTTTTTCGAAATTTTTTTTCGAAATTTTTTTTCGAAATTTTTTTTCGAAATTTTTTTCGAAATTTTTTTTCGAAATTTTTTTTCAAAATTTTTTTTCAAAATTTTTTTTCAAAATTTTTTTTCAAAATTTTTTTGAAAATTTTTTTTGAAAATTTTTTTTCAAAATTTTTTTCAATTTTTTTTTTCGAAATTTTTTTTTCGAAATTTTTTTTCGAAATTTTTTTTAAATTTTTTTTTCGAAATTTTTTTCGAAATTTTTTTTCAAAATTTTTTTTCAAAATTTTTTTTCAAAATTTTTTTTTAAAATTTTTTTTCAAAATTTTTTTTCAAAATTTTTTTTCAAAATTTTTTTTCAAAATTTTTTTTCAAAATTTTTTTTCAAATTTTTTTTTCAAAATTTTTTTTCAAATTTTTTTCAAATTTTTTTTCAAAATTTTTTTTCAAAATTTTTTTTCAAAATTTTTTTCAAAATTTTTTTTCAAAATTTTTTTTCAAATTATTTTCCAAATTTTTTTTCAAATTTTTTTTTCAAAATTTTTTTTCAAAATTTTTTTTCAAAATTTTTTTTCAAAATTTTTTTTCAAAATTTTTTTTCAAAATTTTTTTTTCAAATTTTTTTTCAAAATTTTTTTTCAAATTTTTTTTCAAATTTTTTTTCGAAATTTTTTTTCGAAATTTTTTTTTTAATTTTTTTTTCGAAATTTTTTTCGAAATTTTTTTTTCAAAATTTTTTTTCAAAATTTTTTTTCAAAATTTTTTTTCAAAATTTTTTTTCAAAATTTTTTTTCAAAATTTTTTTTCAAATTTTTTTTCAAAATTTTTTTTCAAAATTTTTTTTCAAAATTTTTTTTCAAATTTTTTTTTCAAAATTTTTTTCAAAATTTTTTTTCAAATTTTTTTTCAAAATTTTTTTTCAAAATTTTTTTTCAAAATTTTTTTCAAAATTTTTTTTCAAAATTTTTTTTCAAAATTATTTTCCAAATTTTTTTTCAAATTTTTTTTTCAAAATTTTTTTTCAAAATTTTTTTCAAAATTTTTTTTCAAAATTTTTTTTCAAAATTTTTTTTCAAAATTTTTTTTTCAAAATTTTTTTTCAAAATTTTTTTTCAAATTTTTTTTTCAAATTTTTTTTTCAAAAATTTTTTTCTAAATTTTTTTTCAAAATTTTTTTTCAAAATTTTTTTTCAAAATTTTTTTTCAAAATTTTTTTTCAAATTTTTTTTCAAAATTTTTTTTCAAAATTTTTTTTCAAAATTTTTTTTCAAAATTTTTTTTCAAAATTTTTTTTCAAAATTTTTTTCAAAATTTTTTTTCAAAATTTTTTTTCAAAATTTTTTTTCAAATTTTTTTTCAAAATTTTTTTTCAAATTTTTTTTTCAAAATTTTTTTTCAAAATTTTTTTTCAAAATTTTTTTTAAAATTTTTTTTCAAAATTTTTTTTCAAAATTTTTTTTCAAAATTTTTTTCAAAATTTTTTTTCAAATTTTTTTTCAAAATTTTTTTTCAAAATTTTTTTTCAAAATTTTTTTTCAAAATTTTTTTTCAAAATTTTTTTTCAAAATTTTTTTTCAAAATTTTTTTTCGAAATTTTTTTTTCGAAATTTTTTTTCGAAATGTTTTTTAAATTTTTTTTTCAAAATTTTTTTTCGAAATTTTTTTTCAAAATTTTTTTTCAAAATTGTTTTTCAAAATTTTTTTTTTAAATTTTTTTTCAAATTTTTTTTTCAAAATTTTTTTTCGAAATTTTTTTTCGAAATTTTTTTTCAAAATTTTTTTTCAAAATTTTTTTTCAAAATTTTTTTTCAAAATTTTTTTTCAAAATTTTTTTTCAAAATTTTTTTTCAAAATTTTTTTTCAAAATTTTTTTTCAAAATTTTTTTTCAAAATTTTTTTTCAAAATTTTTTTTCAAAATTTTTTTTCAAAATTTTTTTTCAAAATTTTTTTTCAAAATTTTTTTTCAAAATTTTTTTTCAAATTTTTTTTTCAAAATTTTTTTTCAAAATTTTTTTTCAAATTTTTTTTCAAAATTTTTTTTCAAAATTTTTTTTCAAAATTTTTTTCAAAATTTTTTTTCAAAATTTTTTTTCAAAATTATTTTCCAAATTTTTTTTCAAATTTTTTTTTCAAAATTTTTTTTCAAAATTTTTTTTCAAAATTTTTTTTCAAAATTTTTTTTCAAAATTTTTTTTCAAAATTTTTTTTTCAAAATTTTTTTTCAAAATTTTTTTTCAAATTTTTTTTTCAATTTTTTTTTCGAAATTTTTTTTCGAAATTTTTTTTTAATTTTTTTTTCGAAATTTTTTTCGAAATTTTTTTTTCAAAATTTTTTTTCAAAATTTTTTTTCAAAATTTTTTTTCAAAATTTTTTTTCAAAATTTTTTTCAAAATTTTTTTTCAAAATTTTTTTTCAAAATTTTTTTTCAAAATTTTTTTTCAAAATTTTTTTTCAAATTTTTTTTCAAATTTTTTTTTCAAAATTTTTTTTCAAAATTTTTTTTCAAATTTTTTTTCAAAATTTTTTTTCAAAATTTTTTTTCAAAATTTTTTTCAAAATTTTTTTTCAAAATTTTTTTTCAAAATTATTTTCCAAATTTTTTTTCAAATTTTTTTTTCAAAATTTTTTTTCAAAATTTTTTTTCAAAATTTTTTTTCAAAATTTTTTTTCAAAATTTTTTTTCAAAATTTTTTTTTCAAAATTTTTTTTCAAAATTTTTTTTCAAATTTTTTTTTCAAATTTTTTTTCAAAAATTTTTTTCTAAATTTTTTTTCAAAATTTTTTTTCAAAATTTTTTTTCAAAATTTTTTTTCAAAATTTTTTTTCAAATTTTTTTTCAAAATTTTTTTTCAAAATTTTTTTTCAAAATTTTTTTTCAAAATTTTTTTTCAAAATTTTTTTTCAAAATTTTTTTTCAAAATTTTTTTTCAAAATTTTTTTTCAAAATTTTTTTTCAAATTTTTTTTCAAAATTTTTTTTCAAATTTTTTTTTCAAAATTTTTTTTCAAAATTTTTTTTCAAAATTTTTTTTAAAATTTTTTTTCAAAATTTTTTTTCAAAATTTTTTTTCAAAATTTTTTTCAAAATTTTTTTTCAAATTTTTTTTCAAAATTTTTTTTCAAAATTTTTTTTCAAAATTTTTTTTCAAAATTTTTTTTCAAAATTTTTTTTCAAAATTTTTTTTCAAAATTTTTTTTCGAAATTTTTTTTTCGAAATTTTTTTTCGAAATGTTTTTTAAATTTTTTTTTCAAAATTTTTTTTCGAAATTTTTTTTCAAAATTTTTTTTCAAAATTGTTTTTCAAAATTTTTTTTTTAAATTTTTTTTCAAATTTTTTTTTCAAAATTTTTTTTCGAAATTTTTTTTCGAAATTTTTTTTCAAAATTTTTTTTCAAAATTTTTTTTCAAAATTTTTTTTCAAAATTTTTTTTCAAAATTTTTTTTCAAAATTTTTTTTCAAAATTTTTTTTCAAAATTTTTTTTCAAAATTTTTTTTCAAAATTTTTTTTCAAAATTTTTTTTCAAAATTTTTTTTCAAAATTTTTTTTCAAAATTTTTTTTCAAAATTTTTTTTCAAAATTTTTTTTCAAAATTTTTTTTCAAAATTTTTTTTCAAATTTTTTTTCAAAATTTTTTTTCAAATTTTTTTTTCAAAATTTTTTTTCAAAATTTTTTTTCAAAATTTTTTTTAAAATTTTTTTTCAAAATTTTTTTTCAAAATTTTTTTTCAAATTTTTTTTTCAAAATTTTTTTTCAAAATTTTTTTTCAAAATTTTTTTTCAAATTTTTTTTCAAAATTTTTTTTCAAAATTTTTTTTCAAAATTTTTTTTCAAAATTTTTTTTCAAAATTTTTTTTCAAAATTTTTTTTCAAAATTTTTTTTCAAAATTTTTTTTCAAATTTTTTTTCAAAATTTTTTTCAAAATTTTTTTTCAAAATTTTTTTTCAAAATTTTTTTTCAAAATTTTTTTCAAAATTTTTTTTCAAATTTTTTTTCAAAATTTTTTTTCAAAATTTTTTTTCAAAATTTTTTTTCAAAATTTTTTTTCAAAATTTTTTTTCAAAATTTTTTTTCAAATTTTTTTTTCAAAATTTTTTTTCGAAATTTTTTTTCGAAATTTTTTTTCGAAATTTTTTTTCGAAATTTTTTTTCGAAATTTTTTTTCAAAATTTTTTTTCAAAATTTTTTTTCAAAATTTTTTTTCAAAATTTTTTTTGAAAATTTTTTTTGAAAATTTTTTTTCAAAATTTTTTTTCAAATTTTTTTTTCGAAATTTTTTTTTCGAAATTTTTTTTTAATTTTTTTTTCAAAATTTTTTTCGAAATTTTTTTTCAAAATTTTTTTTCAAAATTTTTTTTCAAAATTTTTTTTCAAAATTTTTTTTCAAAATTTTTTTTCAAAATTTTTTTTCAAAATTTTTTTTCAAAATTTTTTTTCAAAATTTTTTTTCAAATTTTTTTTTCAAAATTTTTTTTCAAAATTTTTTTTCAAATTTTTTTTCAAAATTTTTTTTCAAAATTTTTTTCAAAATTTTTTTTCAAAATTGTTTCAAAATTATTTTCCAAATTTTTTTTCAAATTTTTTTTTCAAAATTTTTTTTCAAAATTTTTTTTCAAAATTTTTTTTCAAAATTTTTTTTCAAAATTTTTTTTCAAAATTTTTTTTTCAAAATTTTTTTTCAAAATTTTTTTTCAAATTTTTTTTTCAAAATTTTTTTTCAAAATTTTTTTTCAAAATTTTTTTTCAAAATTTTTTTTCAAAATTTTTTTTCAAAATTTTTTTTCAAAATTTTTTTTCAAATTTTTTTTCAAAATTTTTTTTCAAAATTTTTTTTCAAAATTTTTTTTCGAAATTTTTTTTTCGAAATTTTTTTTCGAAATGTTTTTTAAATTTTTTTTTCAAAATTTTTTTTCGAAATTTTTTTTCAAATTTTTTTTTCAAAATTGTTTTTCAAAATTTTTTTTTTAAATTTTTTTTCAAATTTTTTTTTCAAAATTATTTTTCGAAATTTTTTTTCGAAATTTTTTTTCAAAATTTTTTTTCAAAATTTTTTTTCAAAATTTTTTTTCAAAATTTTTTTTCAAAATTTTTTTTCAAAATTTTTTTTCAAAATTTTTTTTCAAAATTTTTTTTTAAATTTTTTTTCAAAATTTTTTTTCAAAATTTTTTTTCAAAATTTTTTTTCAAAATTTTTTTTCAAAATTTTTTTTCAAAATTTTTTTTCAAAATTTTTTTTCAAAATTTTTTTTCAAAATTTTTTTCAAATTTTTTTTCAAAATTTTTTTTCAAATTTTTTTTTCAAAATTTTTTTTCAAAATTTTTTTTCAAAATTTTTTTTAAAATTTTTTTTCAAAATTTTTTTTCAAAATTTTTTTTCAAATTTTTTTTTCAAAATTTTTTTTCAAAATTTTTTTCCAAAATTTTTTTTCAAAATTTTTTTCCAAAATTTTTTTTCAAAATTTTTTTTCAAAATTTTTTTTCAAAATTTTTTTTCAAAATTTTTTTTCAAAATTTTTTTTCAAAATTTTTTTTCAAAATTTTTTTTCAAATTTTTTTTTCAAAATTTTTTTTCAAAATTTTTTTTCAAAATTTTTTTTCGAAATTTTTTTTCGAAATTTTTTTTCGAAATTTTTTTTCAAAATTTTCTTTCAAAATTTTTTTTCAAAATTTTTTTTCAAAATTTTTTTTCAAAATTTTTTTTCAAAATTTTTTTTCAAAATTTTTTTCAAAATTTTTTTTCAAAATTTTTTTTCAAAATTTTTTTCAAAATTTTTTTTCAAAATTTTTTTTCAAAATTTTTTTTCAAAATTTTTTTTCAAAATTTTTTTTCAAAATTTTTTTTCAAAATTTTTTTTCAAAATTTTTTTTCAAAATTTTTTTTCAAATTTTTTTTCAAAATTTTTTTCAAAATTTTTTTTCAAAATTTTTTTTCAAAATTTTTTTTCAAAATTTTTTTCAAAATTTTTTTTCAAATTTTTTTTCAAAATTTTTTTTCAAAATTTTTTTTCAAAATTTTTTTTCAAAATTTTTTTTCAAAATTTTTTTTCAAATTTTTTTTTCAAAATTTTTTTTCGAAATTTTTTTTCGAAATTTTTTTTCGAAATTTTTTTTCGAATTTTTTTTTCGAAATTTTTTTTCAAAATTTTTTTTCAAAATTTTTTTTCAAAATTTTTTTTCAAAATTTTTTTTGAAAATTTTTTTTGAAAATTTTTTTTCAAAATTTTTTTTCAAATTTTTTTTTCGAAATTTTTTTTTCGAAATTTTTTTTCGAAATTTTTCAAAATTTTTTTTCAAAATTTTTTTTCAAAATTTTTTTTCAAAATTTTTTTTCAAAATTTTTTTCAAAATTTTTTTTCAAAATTTTTTTTCAAATTTTTTTTTCAAAATTATTTTTCAAATTTTTTTTTCAAATTTTTTTTTCAAAATTTTTTTTCAAATTTTTTTTCAAAATTTTTTTTCAAAATTTTTTTTCAAAATTTTTTTCAAAATTTTTTTTCAAAATTTTTTTTCAAAATTATTTTCCAAATTTTTTTTCAAATTTTTTTTTCAAAATTTTTTTTCAAAATTTTTTTTCAAAATTTTTTTTCAAAATTTTTTTTCAAAATTTTTTTTTCAAAATTTTTTTTCAAAATTTTTTTTCAAATTTTTTTTTCAAAATTTTTTTTCAAAATTTTTTTTCAAAATTTTTTTTCAAAATTTTTTTTCAAAATTTTTTTTCAAAATTTTTTTTCAAAATTTTTTTTCAAATTTTTTTTCAAAATTTTTTTTCAAAATTTTTTTTCAAAATTTTTTTTCAAAATTTTTTTTCAAAATTTTTTTTCAAAATTTTTTTTCAAAATTTTTTTTCAAATTTTTTTTTCAAAATTTTTTTTCAAAATTTTTTTTCAAATTTTTTTTTCAAATTTTTTTTCAAAATTTTTTTTCAAAATTTTTTTTCAAAATTTTTTTTCAAATTTTTTTTCAAAATTTTTTTTCAAAATTTTTTTTCAAAATTTTTTTCAAAATTTTTTTTCAAATTTTTTTTTCGAAATTTTTTTTTCGAAATTTTTTTTTCGAAATTTTTTTTTAATTTTTTTTTTAAAATTTTTTTCGAAATTTTTTTTCAAATTTTTTTTTCAAAATTTTTTTTCAAAATTTTTTTTCAAAATTTTTTTTCAAAATTTTTTTTCAAAATTTTTTTTCAAAATTTTTTTTCAAAATTTTTTTTCAAATTTTTTTTTCAAAATTTTTTTTCAAAATTTTTTTTCAAATTTTTTTTCAAAATTTTTTTTCAAAATTTTTTTTCAAAATTTTTTTCAAAATTTTTTTTCAAAATTTTTTTTCAAAATTATTTTCCAAATTTTTTTTCAAATTTTTTTTAAAAATTTTTTTTCAAATTTTTTTTTCAAATTTTTTTTTCAAAATTTTTTTTCAAAATTTTTTTTAAAATTTTTTTTCAAAATTTTTTTTCAAAATTTTTTTTCAAAATTTTTTTTCAAAATTTTTTTTCAAAATTTTTTTCAAAATTTTTTTTCAAATTTTTTTTTAAAATTTTTTTTCAAAATTTTTTTTCAAAATTTTTTTTCAAAATTTTTTTTCAAAATTTTTTTTCAAAATTTTTTTTCAAAATTTTTTTTCGAAATTTTTTTTTCGAAATTTTTTTTCGAAATGTTTTTTAAATTTTTTTTTCAAAATTTTTTTTCGAAATTTTTTTTCAAAATTTTTTTTCAAAATTGTTTTTCAAAATTTTTTTTTAAAATTTTTTTTCAAATTTTTTTTTCAAAATTTTTTTTCAAAATTTTTTTTCAAAATTTTTTTTCAAAATTTTATTTCAAAATTTTTTTTGAAAATTTTTTTTCAAAATTTTTTTTCGAAATTTTTTTTTCGAAATTTTTTTTCGAAATTTTTTTTCAAATTTTTTTTTCAAAATTTTTTTTGAAATTTTTTTTCAAAATTTTTTTTCAAAATTTTTTTTCAAAATTTTTTTTCAAAATTTTTTTTTAAAATTTTTTTTCAAAATTTTTTTTCAAAATTTTTTTTCAAATTTTTTTTTCAAAATTTTTTTTCAAAATTTTTTTTCAAAATTTTTTTTCAAAATTTTTTTTCAAAATTTTTTTTCAAAATTTTTTTTCAAAATTTTTTTTCAAAATTTTTTTTTCAAAATTTTTTTTCAAAATTTTTTTTCAAAATTTTTTTTCAAAATTTTTTTTCAAAATTTTTTTTCAAAATTTTTTTGCAAAATTTTTTTTCAAAATTTTTTTTCAAATTTTTTTTTTCCAATTTTTTTTTCAAATTTTTTTTTCAAAATTTTTTTTCGAAATTTTTTTTCAAAATTTTTTTTCAAATTTTTTTTTCAAAATTTTTTTTTCAAAATTTTTTTTCGAAATTTTTTTTCGAAATTTTTTTTCAAAATTTTTTTTCAAAATTTTTTTTCAAAATTTTTTTTCAAAATTTTTTTTCAAAATTTTTTTTCAAAATTTTTTTTCAAATTTTTTTTTCAAAATTTTTTTTCAACATTTTTTTTCAAATTTTTTTTTCAAAATTTTTTTTCAAAATTTTTTTTCAAAATTTTTTTTCAAAATTTTTTTTCAAAATTTTTTTTTCAAAATTTTTTTTCAAATTTTTTTTTCAAAATTTTTTTTCAAAATTTTTTTTCAAAATTTTTTTTCAAAATTTTTTTTCAAAATTTTTTTCAAAATTTTTTTTCAAAATTTTTTTTCAAAATTATTTTCCAAATTTTTTTTCAAATTTTTTTTTCAAAATTTTTTTTCAAAATTTTTTTTCAAAATTTTTTTTCAAAATTTTTTTTCAAAATTTTTTTTCAAAATTTTTTTTTCAAAATTTTTTTTCAAAATTTTTTTTCAAATTTTTTTTTCAAAATTTTTTTTCAAAATTTTTTTCAAAATTTTTTTTCAAAATTTTTTTTCAAAATTTTTTTTCAAAATTTTTTTTCAAAATTTTTTTTCAAATTTTTTTTCAAAATTTTTTTTCAAAATTTTTTTTCAAAATTTTTTTTCAAAATTTTTTTTCAAAATTTTTTTTCAAAATTTTTTTTCAAAATTTTTTTTCAAATTTTTTTTTCAAAATTTTTTTTCAAAATTTTTTTTCAAATTTTTTTTCAAAATTTTTTTCAAAATTTTTTTTCAAATTTTTTTTCAAAATTTTTTTTCAAAATTTTTTTTCAAAATTTTTTTTCAAAATTTTTTTTCAAAATTTTTTTTCAAAATTTTTTTTCAAATTTTTTTTTCAAAATTTTTTTTCGAAATTTTTTTTCGAAATTTTTTTTCGAAATTTTTTTTCGAAATTTTTTTTCGAAATTTTTTTTCAAAATTTTTTTTCAAAATTTTTTTTCAAAATTTTTTTTCAAAATTTTTTTTGAAAATTTTTTTTCAAAATTTTTTTTCAAAATTTTTTTTCAAAATTTTTTTTCAAAATTTTTTTTCAAAATTTTTTTTCAAAATTTTTTTTCAAATTTTTTTTTCAAAATTTTTTTTCAAATTTTTTTTTCAAATTTTATTTTCAAAATTTTTTTTCAAATTTTTTTTCAAAATTTTTTTTCAAAATTTTTTTTCAAAATTTTTTTCAAAATTTTTTTTCAAAATTTTTTTTCAAAATTATTTTCCAAATTTTTTTTCAAATTTTTTTTTCAAAATTTTTTTTCAAAATTTTTTTTCAAAATTTTTTTTCAAAATTTTTTTTCAAAATTTTTTTTCAAAATTTTTTTTTCAAAATTTTTTTTCAAAATTTTTTTTCAAAATTTTTTTTCAAATTTTTTTTTCAAAATTTTTTTTCAAAATTTTTTTTCAAAATTTTTTTTCAAAATTTTTTTTCAAAATTTTTTTTCAAAATTTTTTTTCAAATTTTTTTTCAAAATTTTTTTTCAAATTTTTTTTTCAAAATTTTTTTTCAAAATTTTTTTTCAAAATTTTTTTTCAAAATTGTTTTTCAAAATTTTTTTTTTAAATTTTTTTTCAAATTTTTTTTTCAAAATTTTTTTTCGAAATTTTTTTTCAAAATTTTTTTTCAAAATTTTTTTTCAAAATTTTTTTTCAAAATTTTTTTTGAAAATTTTTTTTCAAATTTTTTTTTCGAAATTTTTTTTTCGAAATTTTTTTTTCGAAATTTTTTTTTAATTTTTTTTTCAAAATTTTTTTCGAAATTTTTTTTCAAATTTTTTTTTCAAAATTTTTTTTCAAAATTTTTTTTCAAAATTTTTTTTCAAAATTTTTTTTCAAAATTTTTTTTCAAAATTTTTTTTCAAAATTTTTTTTCAAATTTTTTTTCAAAATTTTTTTTCAAATTTTTTTTTCAAAATTTTTTTTCAAAATTTTTTTTCAAAATTTTTTTTAAAATTTTTTTTCAAAATTTTTTTTCAAAATTTTTTTTCAAAATTTTTTTTCAAAATTTTTTTTCAAAATTTTTTTCAAAATTTTTTTTCAAATTTTTTTTCAAAATTTTTTTTCAAAATTTTTTTTCAAAATTTTTTTTCAAAATTTTTTTTCAAAATTTTTTTTCAAAATTTTTTTTCAAAATTTTTTTTCGAAATTTTTTTTTCGAAATTTTTTTTCGAAATGTTTTTTAAATTTTTTTTTCAAAATTTTTTTTCGAAATTTTTTTTCAAAATTTTTTTTCAAAATTGTTTTTCAAAATTTTTTTTTTAAATTTTTTTTCAAATTTTTTTTTCAAAATTTTTTTTCAAAATTTTTTTTCAAAATTTTTTTTCAAAATTTTATTTCAAAATTTTTTTTGAAAATTTTTTTTCAAAATTTTTTTTCGAAATTTTTTTTTCGAAATTTTTTTTCGAAATTTTTTTTCAAATTTTTTTTTCAAAATTTTTTTTGAAATTTTTTTTCAAAATTTTTTTTCAAATTTTTTTTTCAAAATTTTTTTTCAAAATTTTTTTTCAAAATTTTTTTTCAAAATTTTTTTTCAAATTTTTTTTTCAAAATTTTTTTTCAAAATTATTTTTCAAAATCTTTTTTCAAAATTTTTTTTTCAAATTTTTTTTCAAAATTTTTTTTCAAAATTTTTTTTCAAAATTTTTTTTCAAAATTTTTTTTCAAAATTTTTTTTCAGTTTTTTTTCAAAATTTTTTTTCAAAATTTTTTTTCAGTTTTTTTTCAAAATTTTTTTTCAAAATTTTTTTTCAAATTTTTTTTTCAAAATTTTTTTTCAAAATTTTTTTTCAAAATTTTTTTTCAAAATTTTTTTTCAAAATTTTTTTTCAAAATTTTTTTTCAAAATTTTTTTTCAAAATTTTTTTTCAAAATTTTTTTTCAAAATTTTTTTTCAAAATTTTTTTTCAAAATTTTTTTTCAAAATTTCTTTTTCAAAATTTTTTTTCAAATTTTTTTTCAAAATTTTTTTTCAAAATTTTTTTTCAAAATTTTTTTTCAAAATTTTTTTTCAAATTTTTTTTCAAAATTTTTTTTCAAAATTTTTTTTCAAAATTTTTTTTCAAAATTTTTTTTCAAATTTTTTTTTCAAAATTTTTTTTTCAAATTTTTTTTCAAAATTTTTTTTCAAATTTTTTTTTCAAATTTTTTTTTCAAAATTTTTTTTCAAATTTTTTTTCAAAATTTTTTTTCAAATTTTTTTTTCAAAATTTTTTTTCAAAATTTTTTTTCAAATTTTTTTTTCAAAATTTTTTTTCAAATTTTTTTTTTTAAATTTTTTTTCAAAATTTTTTCAAAATTTTTTTTCAAAATTTTTTTTCAAAATTTTTTTTCAAAATTTTTTTTCAAAATTTTTTTTCAAAATTTTTTTTCAAAATTTTTTTTCAAAATTTTTTTTCAAAATGTTTTTTCAAAATTTTTTTTCAAAATTTTTTTTCAAAATTTTTTTCGAAAATTTTTTTTCGAAATTTATTTTCAAAATATTTTTTTCGGAAATTTTATTAAAAATTTTTTTTCAAAATTTTTTTTAAAAATTTTTTTCGAAATTTTTTTTCAAAATTTTTTTTCAAAATTTTTTTCGAAAATTTTTTTTCGAAAAATTTTTTTCCAAAATTTTTTCGAAAATTTTTTTGAAAATTTTTTTCGAAATTTTTTTTCAAAATTTTTTTTCAAAATTTTTTTTCAAAATTTTTTTTCAAAATTTTTGTTTAAAATTTTTTTTCAAAATTTTTTTTCAAAATTTTTTTTCAAAATTTTTTTTCAAAATTTTTTTTCAAAATTTTTTTTCAAAAGTTTTTTTCAAAATTTTTTTTCAAAATTTTTTTTCAAAATTTTTTTTCAAATTTTTTTTCAAAATTTTTTTTCAGAATTTTTTTTCAAATTTTTTTTTCAAATTTTTTTTTCAAATTTTTTTTTCAAAATTTTTTTTCTAAATTTTTTTTCAAAATTTTTTTTCAAATTTTTTTTGAAATTTTTTTTTCAAAATTTTTTTTCAAATTTTTTTTTCAAAATTTTTTTTCAATATTGTTTTTCAAAATTTTTTTTCAAAATTTTTTTTCAAATTTTTTTTTCAAAATTTTTTTTCAAAATTATTTTTCAAAATTTTTTTTCAAAATTTTTTTTCAAAATTTTTTTCGAAAATTTTTTTTTGGAAAATTTTTTTCTAAATTATTTTCGAAAATTTTTTTTCAAAATTTTTTTTGAAAATTTTTTTTCGAAAATTTGTTTGAAAATTTTTTTCGAAATTTTTTTTCAAAATTTTTTTTCGAAATTTTTTTCGAACATTTTTTTAATATTTTTTTTTGAAATTTTTTTTCAAAATTTTTTTTGAAAATTTTTTTCCAAACTTTTTCGAAAATTTTTTTCAAAATTTTTTTCGAAATTTTTTTTCAAAATTTTTTTCGAAATTTTTTTTTCAAATTTTTTTTTCAAAATTTTTTTTCAAATTTTTTTTTCAAAATTTTTTTTCAAAATTTTTTTTCAAAATTTATTTTCAAAATTTTTTTTCAAAATTTTTTTTTAAAATTTTTTTTCAAATTTTTTTTTCAAAATTTTTTTTTCAAAATTTTTTTTCAAATTTTTTTTTCAAAATTTTTTTAAAAAATTTTTTTTCAAAATTTTTTTTCAAATTTTTTTTTCAAATTTTTTTTTCAAAATTTTTTTTCAAAATTTTTTTTCAAAATTTTTTTTCAAAATTTTTTTTCAAAATTTTTTTTCAAAATTCTTTTTCAAAATTTTTTTTCAAAATTCTTTTTCAAAATTTTTTTTCAAAATTTTTTTTCAAAATTTTTTTTCAAAATTTTTTTAGAAAAGTTTTTTCGAAAATTTTTTTAGAAAATTTTTTTCGAAAATTTTTTTAGAAAATTTTTTTTCCAAACTTTTTCGAAAATTTTTTTGAAAATTTTTTTTTGAAAATTTTTTTTCAAAATTTTTTTTTGAAAATTTTTTTCAAAATTTTTTTTCAAAATTTTTTTCGAAAATTTTTTTTCGAAATCTTTTTTCAAAATTTTTTTTCGGAAATTTTATTAAAAATTTTTTTTCAAAATTTTTTTTTAAAATTTTTTTCGAAATTTTTTTTCAAAATTTTTTTCGAAAATTTTTTTTTGGAAAATTTTTTTCTAAATTATTTTCGAAAATTTTTTTTCAAATTTTTTTTTCAAAATTTTTTTTTCAAAATTTTTTTCAAATTTTTTTTTCAAAATTTTTTTAAAAAATTTTTTTTCAAAATTTTTTTTTCGAAATTTTTTTTTCGAAATTTTTTTTTCGAAATTTTTTTTTAATTTTTTTTTCAAAATTTTTTTCGAAATTTTTTTTCAAATTTTTTTTTCAAAATTTTTTTTCAAAATTTTTTTTCAAAATTTTTTTTCAAAATTTTTTTTAAAAATTTTTTTTCAAAATTTTTTTTCAAAATTTTTTTTTAAATTTTTTTTCAAAATTTTTTTTCAAATTTTTTTTTCAAAATTTTTTTTCAAAATTTTTTTTCAAAATTTTTTTTAAAATTTTTTTTCAAAATTTTTTTTCAAAATTTTTTTTCAAAATTTTTTTTCAAAATTTTTTTTCAAAATTTTTTTCAAAATTTTTTTTCAAATTTTTTTTCAAAATTTTTTTTCAAAATTTTTTTTCAAAATTTTTTTTCAAAATTTTTTTTCAAAATTTTTTTTCAAAATTTTTTTTCAAAATTTTTTTTCGAAATTTTTTTTTCGAAATTTTTTTTCGAAATGTTTTTTAAATTTTTTTTTCAAAATTTTTTTTCGAAATTTTTTTTCAAAATTTTTTTTCAAAATTGTTTTTCAAAATTTTTTTTTTAAATTTTTTTTCAAATTTTTTTTTCAAAATTTTTTTTCAAAATTTTTTTTCAAAATTTTTTTTCAAAATTTTATTTCAAAATTTTTTTTGAAAATTTTTTTTCAAAATTTTTTTTCGAAATTTTTTTTTCGAAATTTTTTTTCGAAATTTTTTTTCAAATTTTTTTTTCAAAATTTTTTTTGAAATTTTTTTTCAAAATTTTTTTTCAAAATTTTTTTTCAAAATTTTTTTTCAAAATTTTTTTTCAAAATTTTTTTTCAAAATTTTTTTTCAAAATTTTTTTTCAAATTTTTTTTTTAAAAATTTTTTTTCAAAATTTTTTTTCAAAATTTTTTTTCAAAATTTTTTTTCAAAATTTTTTTTCAAAATTTTTTTTCAAAATTTTTTTTCAAAATTTTTTTTTCAAAATTTTTTTTCAAAATTTTTTTTCAAAATTTTTTTTCAAAATTTTTTTTCAAAATTTTTTTTCAAAATTTTTTTTCAAAATTTTTTTTCAAAATTTTTTTTCAAATTTTTTTTTTCCAATTTTTTTTTCAAATTTTTTTTTCAAAATTTTTTTTCGAAATTTTTTTTCAAAATTTTTTTTCAAATTTTTTTTTCAAAATTTTTTTTTCAAAATTTTTTTTTCAAAATTTTTTTTCGAAATTTTTTTTCGAAATTTTTTTTCAAAATTTTTTTTCAAAATTTTTTTTCAAAATTTTTTTTCAAAATTTTTTTTCAAAATTTTTTTTCAAAATTTTTTTTCAAATTTTTTTTTCAAAATTTTTTTTCAAAATTTTTTTTCAAATTTTTTTTTCAAAATTTTTTTTCAAAATTTTTTTTCAAAATTTTTTTTCAAAATTTTTTTTCAAAATTTTTTTTTCAAAATTTTTTTTCAAATTTTTTTTTCAAAATTTTTTTTCAAAATTTTTTTTCAAAATGTTTTTTCAAATTTTTTTTTTCCAATTTTTTTTTCAAATTTTTTTTTCAAAATTTTTTTTCAAAATTTTTTTTCAAAATTTTTTTTCAAAATTTTTTTTCAAAATTTTTTTTCAAATTTTTTTTTCAAATTTTTTTTTCAAATTTTTTTTTCAATATTTTTTTTCAAAATTTTTTTTCAAAATTTTTTTTCAAAATTTTTTTTAAAAATTTTTTTTCAAAATTTTTTTTCAAAATTTTTTTTCAAAATTTTTTTTGAAAATTTTTTTTCAAAATTTTTTTTCAAAATTTTTTTTCAAAATTTTTTTTCAAAATTTTTTTTGAAAATTTTTTTTCAAAATTTTTTTTCAAAATTTTTTTTCAAAATTTTTTTTCGAAATTTTTTTTTCGAAATTTTTTTTCGAAATTTTTTTTCAAATTTTTTTTTCAAAATTTTTTTTCGAAATTTTTTTTCAAAATTTTTTTTCAAAATTTTTTTTCAAATTTTTTTTTCAAATTTTTTTTTCAAAATTTTTTTTCAAAATTTTTTTTCAAATTTTTTTTTCAAAATTTTTTTTTCAAAATTTTTTTTCAAAATTTTTTTTTCAAAATTTTTTTTCAAATTTTTTTTTCGAAATTATTTTTTCGAAATTTTTTTTCGAAATTTTTTTTTAATTTTTTTTTCAAAATTTTTTTCGAAATTTTTTTTCAAAATTTTTTTTCAAAATTATTTTTCAAAATTTTTTTTCAAAATTTTTTTTCAAAATTTTTTTTCAAAATTTTTTTTCAAAATTTTTTTTCAAAATTTTTTTTCAAATTTTTTTTTCAAAATTTTTTTTCAAAATTTTTTTTCAAATTTTTTTTCAAAATTTTTTTTCAAAATTTTTTTTCAAATTTTTTTTCAAAATTTTTTTTCAAAATTTTTTTTCAAAATTTTTTTTCAAAATTTTTTTTCAAAATTTTTTTTCAAAATTTTTTTTCAAATTTTTTTTTCAAAATTTTTTTTCGAAATTTTTTTTCGAAATTTTTTTTCGAAATTTTTTTTCGAAATTTTTTTTCGAAATTTTTTTTCAAAATTTTTTTTTAAAAATTTTTTTTCAAAATTTTTTTTCAAAATTTTTTTTGAAAATTTTTTTTGAAAATTTTTTTTCAAAATTTTTTTTCAAATTTTTTTTTCGAAATTTTTTTTTCGAAATTTTTTTTCGAAATTTTTTTTTAATTTTTTTTTCAAAATTTTTTTCGAAATTTTTTTTCAAAATTTTTTTTCAAAATTTTTTTTCAAAATTTTTTTTCAAAATTTTTTTTCAAAATTTTTTTTCAAAATTTTTTTTCAAAATTTTTTTTCAAAATTTTTTTTCAAATTTTTTTTTCAAAATTTTTTTTCAAAATTTTTTTTCAAATTTTTTTTCAAAATTTTTTTTCAAAATTTTTTTTCAAAATTTTTTTCAAAATTTTTTTTCAAAATTTTTTTTCAAAATTATTTTCCAATTTTTTTTTCAAATTTTTTTTTCAAAATTTTTTTTCAAAATTTTTTTTCAAAATTTTTTTTCAAAATTTTTTTTCAAAATTTTTTTTCAAAATTTTTTTTTCAAAATTTTTTTTCAAAATTTTTTTTCAAATTTTTTTTTCAAAATTTTTTTTCAAAATTTTTTTTCAAAATTTTTTTTCAAAATTTTTTTTCAAAATTTTTTTTCAAAATTTTTTTTCAAAATTTTTTTTCAAATTTTTTTTCAAAATTTTTTTTCAAAATTTTTTTTCAAAATTTTTTTTCAAAATTTTTTTTCAAAATTTTTTTTCAAAATTTTTTTTCAAAATTTTTTTTCAAAATTTTTTTTCAAAATTTTTTTTCAAAATTTTTTTTCAAATTTTTTTTCAAAATTTTTTTTCAAATTTTTTTTTCAAAATTTTTTTTCAAAATTTTTTTTCAAAATTTTTTTTAAAATTTTTTTTCAAAATTTTTTTTCAAAATTTTTTTTCAAAATTTTTTTCAAAATTTTTTTTCAAATTTTTTTTCAAAATTTTTTTTCAAAATTTTTTTTCAAAATTTTTTTTCAAAATTTTTTTTCAAAATTTTTTTTCAAAATTTTTTTCGAAAATTTTTTTTCGAAATTTATTTTCAAAATATTTTTTTCGGAAATTTTATTAAAAATTTTTTTTCAAAATTTTTTTTAAAAATTTTTTTCGAAATTTTTTTTCAAAATTTTTTTTCAAAATTTTTTTCGAAAATTTTTTTTCGAAAAATTTTTTTCCAAAATTTTTTCGAAAATTTTTTTGAAAATTTTTTTCGAAATTTTTTTTCAAAATTTTTTTTCAAAATTTTTTTTCAAAATTTTTTTTCAAAATTTTTGTTTAAAATTTTTTTTCAAAATTTTTTTTCAAAATTTTTTTTCAAAATTTTTTTTCAAAATTTTTTTTCAAAATTTTTTTTCAAAAGTTTTTTTCAAAATTTTTTTTCAAAATTTTTTTTCAAAATTTTTTTTCAAATTTTTTTTCAAAATTTTTTTTCAAAATTTTTTTTCAAATTTTTTTTTCAAATTTTTTTTTCAAATTTTTTTTTCAAAATTTTTTTTCTAAATTTTTTTTCAAAATTTTTTTTCAAATTTTTTTTGAAATTTTTTTTTCAAAATTTTTTTTCAAATTTTTTTTTCAAAATTTTTTTTCAATATTATTTTTCAAAATTTTTTTTCAAAATTTTTTTTCACATTTTTTTTTCAAAATTTTTTTTCAAAATTATTTTTCAAAATTTTTTTTCAAAATTTTTTTTCAAAATTTTTTTCGAAAATTTTTTTTTGGAAAATTTTTTTCTAAATTATTTTCGAAAATTTTTTTTCAAAATTTTTTTTGAAAATTTTTTTTCGAAAATTTGTTTGAAAATTTTTTTCGAAATTTTTTTTCAAAATTTTTTTTCGAAATTTTTTTCGAACATTTTTTTAATATTTTTTTTTGAAATTTTTTTTCAAAATTTTTTTTGAAAATTTTTTTCCAAACTTTTTCGAAAATTTTTTTCAAAATTTTTTTCGAAATTTTTTTTCAAAATTTTTTTCGAAATTTTTTTTTCAAATTTTTTTTTCAAAATTTTTTTTCAAATTTTTTTTTCAAAATTTTTTTTCAAAATTTTTTTTCAAAATTTATTTTCAAAATTTTTTTTCAAAATTTTTTTTTAAAATTTTTTTTCAAATTTTTTTTTCAAAATTTTTTTTTCAAAATTTTTTTTCAAATTTTTTTTTCAAAATTTTTTTAAAAAATTTTTTTTCAAAATTTTTTTTCAAAATTTTTTTTCAAATTTTTTTTTCAAAATTTTTTTTCAAAATTTTTTTTCAAAATTTTTTTTCAAAATTTTTTTTCAAAATTTTTTTTCAAAATTCTTTTTCAAAATTTTTTTTCAAAATTCTTTTTCAAAATTTTTTTTCAAAATTTTTTTTCAAAATTTTTTTTCAAAATTTTTTTAGAAAAGTTTTTTCGAAAATTTTTTTAGAAAATTTTTTTCGAAAATTTTTTTAGAAAATTTTTTTTCCAAACTTTTTCGAAAATTTTTTTGAAAATTTTTTTTTGAAAATTTTTTTTCAAAATTTTTTTTTGAAAATTTTTTTCAAAATTTTTTTTCAAAATTTTTTTCGAAAATTTTTTTTCGAAATCTTTTTTCAAAATTTTTTTTCGGAAATTTTATTAAAAATTTTTTTTCAAAATTTTTTTTAAAAATTTTTTTCGAAATTTTTTTTCAAAATTTTTTTCGAAAATTTTTTTTTGGAAAATTTTTTTCTAAATTATTTTCGAAAATTTTTTTTCAAATTTTTTTTTCAAAATTTTTTTTTCAAAATTTTTTTCAAATTTTTTTTTCAAAATTTTTTTAAAAAATTTTTTTTCAAAATTTTTTTTTCAAAATTTTTTTTCAAAATTTTTTTTCAAATTTTTTTTTCAAAATTTTTTTTCAAAATTTTTTTTCAAAATTTTTTTTCAAAATTTTTTTTCAAAATTTTTTTTCAAAATTTTTTTTCAAAATTTTTTTTCAAATTTTTTTTCAAAATTTTTTTTCAAAATTTTTTTTCAAAATTTTTTTTCAAAATTTTTTTTCAAAATTTTTTTTCAAAATTTTTTTTCAAAATTTTTTTTCAAATTTTTTTTTCAAAATTTTTTTTCAAAATTTTTTTTCAAATTTTTTTTCAAAATTTTTTTCAAAATTTTTTTTCAAATTTTTTTTCAAAATTTTTTTTCAAAATTTTTTTTCAAAATTTTTTTTCAAAATTTTTTTTCAAAATTTTTTTTCAAAATTTTTTTTCAAATTTTTTTTTCAAAATTTTTTTTCGAAATTTTTTTTCGAAATTTTTTTTCGAAATTTTTTTTCGAAATTTTTTTTCGAAATTTTTTTTCAAAATTTTTTTTCAAAATTTTTTTTCAAAATTTTTTTTCAAAATTTTTTTTGAAAATTTTTTTTGAAAATTTTTTTTCAAAATTTTTTTTCAAAATTTTTTTTCAAAATTTTTTTTCAAAATTTTTTTTCAAAATTTTTTTTCAAATTTTTTTATCAAAATTTTTTTTCAAATTTTTTTTTCAAATTTTATTTTCAAAATTTTTTTTCAAATTTTTTTTCAAAATTTTTTTTCAAAATTTTTTTTCAAAATTTTTTTCAAAATTTTTTTTCAAAATTTTTTTTCAAAATTATTTTCCAAATTTTTTTTCAAATTTTTTTTTCAAAATTTTTTTTCAAAATTTTTTTTCAAAATTTTTTTTCAAAATTTTTTTTCAAAATTTTTTTTCAAAATTTTTTTTTCAAAATTTTTTTTCAAAATTTTTTTTCAAATTTTTTTTTCAAAATTTTTTTTCAAAATTTTTTTTCAAAATTTTTTTTCAAAATTTTTTTTCAAAATTTTTTTTCAAAATTTTTTTTCAAAATTTTTTTTCAAATTTTTTTTCAAAATTTTTTTTCAAATTTTTTTTTCAAAATTTTTTTTCAAAATTTTTTTTCAAAATTTTTTTTCAAAATTGTTTTTCAAAATTTTTTTTTTAAATTTTTTTTCAAATTTTTTTTTCAAAATTTTTTTTCGAAATTTTTTTTCAAAATTTTTTTTCAAAATTTTTTTTCAAAATTTTTTTTCAAAATTTTTTTTGAAAATTTTTTTTCAAATTTTTTTTTCGAAATTTTTTTTTCGAAATTTTTTTTTCGAAATTTTTTTTAAATTTTTTTTTCAAAATTTTTTTCGAAATTTTTTTTCAAATTTTTTTTTCAAAATTTTTTTTCAAAATTTTTTTTCAAAATTTTTTTTCAAAATTTTTTTTCAAAATTTTTTTTCAAAATTTTTTTTCAAAATTTTTTTTCAAATTTTTTTTCAAAATTTTTTTTCAAATTTTTTTTTCAAAATCTTTTTTCAAAATTTTTTTTCAAAATTTTTTTTAAAATTTTTTTTCAAAATTTTTTTTCAAAATTTTTTTTCAAAATTTTTTTTCAAAATTTTTTTTCAAAATTTTTTTCAAAATTTTTTTTCAAATTTTTTTTCAAAATTTTTTTTCAAAATTTTTTTTCAAAATTTTTTTTCAAAATTTTTTTTCAAAATTTTTTTTCAAAATTTTTTTTCGAAATTTTTTTTTCGAAATTTTTTTTCGAAATGTTTTTTAAATTTTTTTTTCAAAATTTTTTTTCGAAATTTTTTTTCAAAATTTTTTTTCAAAATTGTTTTTCAAAATTTTTTTTTTAAATTTTTTTTCAAATTTTTTTTTCAAAATTTTTTTTCAAAATTTTTTTTCAAAATTTTTTTTCAAAATTTTATTTCAAAATTGTTTTTGAAAATTTTTTTTCAAAATTTTTTTTCGAAATTTTTTTTTCGAAATTTTTTTTCGAAATTTTTTTTCAAATTTTTTTTTCAAAATTTTTTTTGAAATTTTTTTTCAAAATTTTTTTTCAAAATTTTTTTTCAAAATTTTTTTTCAAAATTTTTTTTCAAAATTTTTTTTCAAAATTTTTTTTCAAAATTTTTTTTCAAATTTTTTTTTCAAAATTTTTTTTCAAAATTTTTTTTCAAAATTTTTTTTCAAAATTTTTTTTCAAAATTTTTTTTCAAAATTTTTTTTCAAAATTTTTTTTCAAAATTTTTTTTTCAAAATTTTTTTTCAAAATTTTTTTTCAAAATTTTTTTTCAAAATTTTTTTTCAAAATTTTTTTTCAAAATTTTTTTTCAAAATTTTTTTTCAAATTTTTTTTTCCAATTTTTTTTTCAAATTTTTTTTTCAAAATTTTTTTTCGAAATTTTTTTTCAAAATTTTTTTTCAAATTTTTTTTTCAAAATTTTTTTTTCAAAATTTTTTTTCGAAATTTTTTTTCGAAATTTTTTTTCAAAATTTTTTTTCAAAATTTTTTTTCAAAATTTTTTTTCAAAATTTTTTTTCAAAATTTTTTTTCAAAATTTTTTTTCAAATTTTTTTTTCAAAATTTTTTTTCAAAATTTTTTTTCAATTTTTTTTTTCAAAATTTTTTTTCAAAATTTTTTTTCAAAATTTTTTTTCAAAATTTTTTTTCAAAATTTTTTTTTCAAAATTTTTTTTCAAATTTTTTTTTCAAAATTTTTTTTTCAAAATTTTTTTTCAAATTTTTTTTTCAAAATTTTTTTTCAAAATTTTTTTTCAAAATGTTTTTTCAAATTTTTTTTTTCCAATTTTTTTTTCAAATTTTTTTTTCAAAGTTTTTTTTCAAAATTTTTTTTCAAAATTTTTTTTCAAAATTTTTTTTCAAAATTTTTTTTCAAATTTTTTTTTCAAATTTTTTTTTCAAATTTTTTTTTCAATATTTTTTTTCAAAATTTTTTTTCAAAATTTTTTTTGAAAATTTTTTTTCAAAATTTTTTTTCAAAATTTTTTTTCAAAATTTTTTTCCAAAATTTTTTTTGAAAATTTTTTTTCAAAATTTTTTTTCAAAATTTTTTTTCAAAATTTTTTTTCGAAATTTTTTTTTCGAAATTTTTTTTCGAAATTTTTTTTCAAATTTTTTTTTCAAAATTTTTTTTCGAAATTTTTTTTCAAAATTTTTTTTCAAAATTTTTTTTCAAATTTTTTTTTCAAATTTTTTTTTCAAAATTTTTTTTCAAAATTTTTTTTCAAATTTTTTTTTCAAAATTTTTTTTTCAAAATTTTTTTTCAAAATTTTTTTTTCAAAATTTTTTTTCAAATTTTTTTTTCGAAATTTTTTTTTCGAAATTTTTTTTCGAAATTTTTTTTTAATTTTTTTTTCAAAATTTTTTTCGAAATTTTTTTTCAAAATTTTTTTTCAAAATTATTTTTCAAAATTTTTTTTCAAAATTTTTTTTTAAAATTTTTTTTCAAAATTTTTTTTCAAAATTTTTTTTCAAAATTTTTTTTCAAATTTTTTTTTCAAAATTTTTTTTCAAAATTTTTTTTCAAATTTTTTTTCAAAATTTTTTTTCAAAATTTTTTTTCAAATTTTTTTTCAAAATTTTTTTTCAAAATTTTTTTTCAAAATTTTTTTTCAAAATTTTTTTTCAAAATTTTTTTTCAAAATTTTTTTTCAAATTTTTTTTTCAAAATTTTTTTTCGAAATTTTTTTTCGAAATTTTTTTTCGAAATTTTTTTTCGAAATTTTTTTTCGAAATTTTTTTTCAAAATTTTTTTTCAAAATTTTTTTTCAAAATTTTTTTTCAAAATTTTTTTTGAAAATTTTTTTTGAAAATTTTTTTTCAAAATTTTTTTTCAAATTTTTTTTTCGAAATTTTTTTTTCGAAATTTTTTTTCGAAATTTTTTTTTAATTTTTTTTTCAAAATTTTTTTCGAAATTTTTTTTCAAAATTTTTTTTCAAAATTTTTTTTCAAAATTTTTTTTCAAAATTTTTTTTCAAAATTTTTTTTAAAAATTTTTTTTCAAAATTTTTTTTTCAAAATTTTTTTTCAAATTTTTTTTTCAAAATTTTTTTTCAAAATTTTTTTTCAAATTTTTTTTCAAAATTTTTTTTCAAAATTTTTTTTCAAAATTTTTTTCAAAATTTTTTTTCAAAATTTTTTTTCAAAATTATTTTCCAAATTTTTTTTCAAATTTTTTTTTCAAAATTTTTTTTCAAAATTTTTTTTCAAAATTTTTTTTCAAAATTTTTTTTCAAAATTTTTTTTCAAAATTTTTTTTTCAAAATTTTTTTTCAAAATTTTTTTTCAAATTTTTTTTTCAAAATTTTTTTTCAAAATTTTTTTTCAAAATTTTTTTTCAAAATTTTTTTTCAAAATTTTTTTTCAAAATTTTTTTTCAAAATTTTTTTTAAAATTTTTTTTCAAAATTTTTTTTCAAAATTTTTTTTCAAAATTTTTTTCAAAATTTTTTTTCAAATTTTTTTTCAAAATTTTTTTTCAAAATTTTTTTTCAAAATTTTTTTTCAAAATTTTTTTTCAAAATTTTTTTTCAAAATTTTTTTTCAAAATTTTTTTTCGAAATTTTTTTTTCGAAATTTTTTTTCGAAATGTTTTTTAAATTTTTTTTTCAAAATTTTTTTTCGAAATTTTTTTTCAAAATTTTTTTTCAAAATTGTTTTTCAAAATTTTTTTTTTAAATTTTTTTTCAAATTTTTTTTTCAAAATTTTTTTTCGAAATTTTTTTTCAAAATTTTTTTTCAAAATTTTTTTTCAAAATTTTTTTTCAAAATTTTTTTTAAAAATTTTTTTTGAAAATTTTTTTTCAAAATTTTTTTTCAAATTTTTTTTTCGAAATTTTTTTTTCGAAATTTTTTTTTCGAAATTTTTTTTTAATTTTTTTTTCAAAATTTTTTTCGAAATTTTTTTTCAAATTTTTTTTTCAAAATTTTTTTTCAAAATTTTTTTTCAAAATTTTTTTTCAAAATTTTTTTTCAAAATTTTTTTTCAAAATTTTTTTTCAAAATTTTTTTTCAAATTTTTTTTTCAAAATTTTTTTTCAAAATTTTTTTTCAAATTTTTTTTCAAAATTTTTTTTCAAAATTTTTTTTCAAAATTTTTTTCAAAATTTTTTTTCAAAATTTTTTTTCAAAATTATTTTCCAAATTTTTTTTCAAATTTTTTTTTCAAAATTTTTTTTCAAAATTTTTTTCAAAATTTTTTTTCAAAATTTTTTTTCAAAATTTTTTTTCAAATTTTTTTTTCAAAATTTTTTTTCAAAATTTTTTTTCAAATTTTTTTTTCAAAATTTTTTTTCAAAATTTTTTTTCAAAATTTTTTTTCAAAATTTTTTTTCAAAATTTTTTTTCAAAATTTTTTTTGAAAATTTTTTTTCAAAATTTTTTTTCAAAATTTTTTTTCAAAATTTTTTTTCGAAATTTTTTTTTCGAAATTTTTTTTCGAAATTTTTTTTCAAATTTTTTTTTCAAAATTTTTTTTCGAAATTTTTTTTCAAAATTTTTTTTCAAAATTTTTTTTCAAATTTTTTTTTCAAATTTTTTTTTCAAAATTTTTTTTCAAAATTTTTTTTCAAATTTTTTTTTCAAAATTTTTTTTCAAAATTTTTTTTCAAAATTTTTTTTCAAAATTTTTTTTCAAATTTTTTTTTCGAAATTATTTTTTCGAAATTTTTTTTCGAAATTTTTTTTAAATTTTTTTTTCAAAATTTTTTTCGAAATTTTTTTTCAAAATTTTTTTTCAAAATTTTTTTTCAAAATTTTTTTTCAAAATTTTTTTTCAAAATTTTTTTTCAAAATTTTTTTTCAAAATTTTTTTTCAAAATTTTTTTTAAATTTTTTTTTCAAAATTTTTTTTCAAAATTTTTTTTCAAATTTTTTTTCAAAATTTTTTTTCAAAATTTTTTTTCAAATTTTTTTTCAAAATTTTTTTTCAAAATTTTTTTTCAAAATTTTTTTTCAAAATTTTTTTTCAAAATTTTTTTTCAAAATTTTTTTTCAAAATTTTTTTTCAAATTTTTTTTTCAAAATTTTTTTTCGAAATTTTTTTTCGAAATTTTTTTTCGAAATTTTTTTTCGAAATTTTTTTTCGAAATTTTTTTTCAAAATTTTTTTTCAAAATTTTTTTTCAAAATTTTTTTTCAAAATTTTTTTTCAAAATTTTTTTTCAAAATTTTTTTTCAAAATTTTTTTTTAAAATTTTTTTTCAAAATTTTTTTTCAAATTTTTTTTTCGAAATTTTTTTTTCGAAATTTTTTTTCGAAATTTTTTTTTAATTTTTTTTTCAAAATTTTTTTCGAAATTTTTTTTCAAAATTTTTTTTCAAAATTTTTTTTCAAAATTTTTTTTCAAAATTTTTTTTCAAAATTTTTTTTCAAAATTTTTTTTCAAAATTTTTTTTCAAAATTTTTTTTCAAAATTTTTTTTCAAATTTTTTTTTCAAAATTTTTTTTCAAAATTTTTTTTCAAATTTTTTTTCAAAATTTTTTTTCAAAATTTTTTTTCAAAATTTTTTTCAAAATTTTTTTTCAAAATTTTTTTTCAAAATTATTTTCCAAATTTTTTTTCAAATTTTTTTTTCAAAATTTTTTTTCAAAATTTTTTTTCAAAATTTTTTTTCAAAATTTTTTTTCAAAATTTTTTTTCAAAATTTTTTTTTCAAAATTTTTTTTCAAAATTTTTTTTCAAATTTTTTTTTCAAAATTTTTTTTCAAAATTTTTTTTCAAAATTTTTTTTCAAAATTTTTTTTCAAAATTTTTTTTCAAAATTTTTTTTCAAAATTTTTTTTCAAATTTTTTTTCAAAATTTTTTTTCAAAATTTTTTTTCAAAATTTTTTTTCAAAATTTTTTTTCAAAATTTTTTTTCAAAATTTTTTTTCAAAATTTTTTTTCAAAATTTTTTTTCAAAATTTTTTTTCAAAATTTTTTTTCAAATTTTTTTTCAAAATTTTTTTTCAAATTTTTTTTTCAAAATTTTTTTTCAAAATTTTTTTTCAAATTTTTTTTTAAAATTTTTTTTCAAAATTTTTTTTCAAAATTTTTTTTCAAAATTTTTTTCAAAATTTTTTTTCAAATTTTTTTTCAAAATTTTTTTTCAAAATTTTTTTTCAAAATTTTTTTTCAAAATTTTTTTTCAAAATTTTTTTTCAAAATTTTTTTTCAAAATTTTTTTTCGAAATTTTTTTTTCGAAATGTTTTTTCGAAATGTTTTTTAAATTTTTTTTTCAAAATTTTTTTTCAAAATTTTTTTTCGAAATTTTTTTTCAAAATTTTTTTTCAAAATTGTTTTTCAAAATTTTTTTTTTAAATTTTTTTTCAAATTTTTTTTTCAAAATTTTTTTTCGAAATTTTTTTTCAAAATTTTTTTTCAAAATTTTTTTTCAAAATTTTTTTTCAAAATTTTTTTTGAAAATTTTTTTTGAAAATTTTTTTTCAAAATTTTTTTTCAAATTTTTTTTTCGAAATTTTTTTTTCGAAATTTTTTTTTCGAAATTTTTTTTTAATTTTTTTTTCAAAATTTTTTTCGAAATTTTTTTTCAAATTTTTTTTTCAAAATTTTTTTTCAAAATTTTTTTTCAAAATTTTTTTTCAAAATTTTTTTTCAAAATTTTTTTTCAAAATTTTTTTTCAAAATTTTTTTTCGAAATTTTTTTTTCGAAATTTTTTTTCGAAATTTTTTTTTAATTTTTTTTTCAAAATTTTTTTCGAAATTTTTTTTCAAAATTTTTTTTCAAAATTTTTTTTCAAAATTTTTTTTCAAAATTTTTTTTCAAAATTTTTTTTCAAAATTTTTTTTCAAAATTTTTTTTCAAAATTTTTTTTCAAAATTTTTTTTCAAATTTTTTTTTCAAAATTTTTTTTCAAAATTTTTTTTCAAATTTTTTTTCAAAATTTTTTTTCAAAATTTTTTTTCAAAATTTTTTTCAAAATTTTTTTTCAAAATTTTTTTTCAAAATTATTTTCCAAATTTTTTTTCAAATTTTTTTTTCAAAATTTTTTTTCAAAATTTTTTTTCAAAATTTTTTTTCAAAATTTTTTTTCAAAATTTTTTTTCAAAATTTTTTTTTCAAAATTTTTTTTCAAAATTTTTTTTCAAATTTTTTTTTCAAAATTTTTTTTCAAAATTTTTTTTCAAAATTTTTTTTCAAAATTTTTTTTCAAAATTTTTTTTCAAAATTTTTTTTCAAAATTTTTTTTCAAATTTTTTTTCAAAATTTTTTTTCAAAATTTTTTTTCAAAATTTTTTTTCAAAATTTTTTTTCAAAATTTTTTTTCAAAATTTTTTTTCAAAATTTTTTTTCAAAATTTTTTTTCAAAATTTTTTTTCAAAATTTTTTTTCAAATTTTTTTTCAAAATTTTTTTTCAAATTTTTTTTTCAAAATTTTTTTTCAAAATTTTTTTTCAAATTTTTTTTTAAAATTTTTTTTCAAAATTTTTTTTCAAAATTTTTTTTCAAAATTTTTTTCAAAATTTTTTTTCAAATTTTTTTTCAAAATTTTTTTTCAAAATTTTTTTTCAAAATTTTTTTTCAAAATTTTTTTTCAAAATTTTTTTTCAAAATTTTTTTTCAAAATTTTTTTTCGAAATTTTTTTTTCGAAATGTTTTTTCGAAATGTTTTTTAAATTTTTTTTTCAAAATTTTTTTTCAAAATTTTTTTTCGAAATTTTTTTTCAAAATTTTTTTTCAAAATTGTTTTTCAAAATTTTTTTTTTAAATTTTTTTTCAAATTTTTTTTTCAAAATTTTTTTTCGAAATTTTTTTTCAAAATTTTTTTTCAAAATTTTTTTTCAAAATTTTTTTTCAAAATTTTTTTTGAAAATTTTTTTTGAAAATTTTTTTTCAAAATTTTTTTTCAAATTTTTTTTTCGAAATTTTTTTTTCGAAATTTTTTTTTCGAAATTTTTTTTTAATTTTTTTTTCAAAATTTTTTTCGAAATTTTTTTTCAAATTTTTTTTTCAAAATTTTTTTTCAAAATTTTTTTTCAAAATTTTTTTTCAAAATTTTTTTTCAAAATTTTTTTTCAAAATTTTTTTTCAAAATTTTTTTTCAAATTTTTTTTCAAAATTTTTTTTCAAATTTTTTTTTCAAAATGTTTTTTCAAAATTTTTTTTCAAAATTTTTTTTAAAATTTTTTTTCAAAATTTTTTTTCAAAATTTTTTTTCAAAATTTTTTTTCAAAATTTTTTTTCAAAATTTTTTTCAAAATTTTTTTTCAAATTTTTTTTCAAAATTTTTTTTCAAAATTTTTTTTCAAAATTTTTTTTCAAAATTTTTTTTCAAAATTTTTTTTCAAAATTTTTTTTCGAAATTTTTTTTTCGAAATTTTTTTTCGAAATGTTTTTTAAATTTTTTTTTCAAAATTTTTTTTCGAAATTTTTTTTCAAAATTTTTTTTCAAAATTGTTTTTCAAAATTTTTTTTTTTAATTTTTTTTCAAATTTTTTTTTCAAAATTTTTTTTCAAAATTTTTTTTCAAAATTTTTTTTCAAAATTTTATTTCAAAATTTTTTTTGAAAATTTTTTTTCAAAATTTTTTTTCGAAATTTTTTTTTCGAAATTTTTTTTCGAAATTTTTTTTCAAATTTTTTTTTCAAAATTTTTTTTGAAATTTTTTTTCAAAATTTTTTTTCAAAATTTTTTTTCAAAATTTTTTTTCAAAATTTTTTTTCAAAATTTTTTTTCAAAATTTTTTTTCAAATTTTTTTTTCAAAATTTTTTTTCAAAATTTTTTTTCAAAATTTTTTTTCAAAATTTTTTTTCAAAATTTTTTTTCAAAATTTTTTTTCAAAATTTTTTTTCAAAATTTTTTTTTCAAAATTTTTTTTCAAAATTTTTTTTCAAAATTTTTTTTCAAAATTTTTTTTCAAAATTTTTTTTCAAATTTTTTTTTCGAAATTTTTTTTTCGAAATTTTTTTTCGAAATTTTTTTTTAATTTTTTTTTCAAAATTTTTTTTCGAAATTTTTTTTCAAAATTTTTTTTCAAAATTTTTTTTCAAATTTTTTTTTCAAAATTTTTTTTCAAAATTTTTTTTCAAATTTTTTTTCAAAATTTTTTTTCAAAATTTTTTTTCAAATTTTTTTTCAAAATTTTTTTTCAAAATTTTTTTTCAAAATTTTTTTTGAAAATTTTTTTTGAAAATTTTTTTTCAAAATTTTTTTTCAAATTTTTTTTTTGAAATTTTTTTTTCGAAATTTTTTTTCGAAATTTTTTTTAAATTTTTTTTTCAAAATTTTTTTCGAAATTTTTTTTCAAAATTTTTTTTCAAAATTTTTTTTCAAAATTTTTTTTCAAAATTTTTTTTCAAAATTTTTTTCAAAATTTTTTTTCAAAATTTTTTTTCAAAATTTTTTTTCAAATTTTTTTTCAAAATTTTTTTTCAAAATTTTTTTTCAAATTTTTTTTCAAAATTTTTTTTCAAAATTTTTTTTCAAAATTTTTTTCAAAATTTTTTTTCAAATTTTTTTTTCAAAATTATTTTCCAAATTTTTTTTCAAATTTTTTTTTCAAAATTTTTTTTCAAAATTTTTTTTCAAAATTTTTTTTCAAAATTTTTTTTCAAAATTTTTTTTCAAAATTTTTTTTTCAAAATTTTTTTTCAAAATTTTTTTTCAAATTTTTTTTTCAAAATTTTTTTTCAAAATTTTTTTTCAAAATTTTTTTTCAAAATTTTTTTTCAAAATTTTTTTTCAAAATTTTTTTTCAAAATTTTTTTTCAAATTTTTTTTCAAAATTTTTTTTCAAAATTTTTTTTCAAAATTTTTTTTCAAAATTTTTTTTCAAAATTTTTTTTCAAAATTTTTTTTCAAATTTTTTTTCAAAATTTTTTTTCAAATTTTTTTTTCAAAATTTTTTTTCAAAATTTTTTTTCAAAATTTTTTTTAAAATTTTTTTTCAAAATTTTTTTTCAAAATTTTTTTTCAAAATTTTTTTCAAAATTTTTTTTCAAATTTTTTTTCAAAATTTTTTTTCAAAATTTTTTTTCAAAATTTTTTTTCAAAATTTTTTTTCAAAATTTTTTTTCAAAATTTTTTTTCAAAATTTTTTTTCGAAATTTTTTTTTCGAAATTTTTTTTCGAAATGTTTTTTAAATTTTTTTTTCAAAATTTTTTTTCGAAATTTTTTTTCAAAACTTTTTTTTCAAAATTGTTTTTCAAAATTTTTTTTTAAAATTTTTTTTCAAATTTTTTTTTCAAAATTTTTTTTCGAAACTTTTTTTCAAAATTTTTTTTCAAAATTTTTTTTCAAAATTTTTTTTCAAAATTTTTTTTGAAAATTTTTTTTGAAAATTTTTTTCAAAATTTTTTTTCAAATTTTTTTTTCAAAATTTTTTTTCAAAATTTTTTTTCAAATTTTTTTTCAAAATTTTTTTTCAAAATTTTTTTTCAAAATTTTTTTCAAAATTTTTTTTCAAAATTTTTTTTCAAAATTATTTTCCAAATTTTTTTTCAAATTTTTTTTTCAAAATTTTTTTTCAAAATTTTTTTTCAAAATTTTTTTTCAAAATTTTTTTTCAAAATTTTTTTTCAAAATTTTTTTTTCAAAATTTTTTTTCAAAATTTTTTTTCAAATTTTTTTTTCAAAATTTTTTTTCAAAATTTTTTTTGAAAATTTTTTTTCAAAATTTTTTTTCAAAATTTTTTTTCAAAATTTTTTTTGAAAATTTTTTTTCAAAATTTTTTTTCAAAATTTTTTTTCAAAATTTTTTTTCGAAATTTTTTTTTCGAAATTTTTTTTCGAAATTTTTTTTCAAATTTTTTTTTCAAAATTTTTTTTCGAAATTTTTTTTCAAAATTTTTTTTCAAAATTTTTTTTCAAATTTTTTTTTCAGATTTTTTTTTCAAAATTTTTTTTCAAAATTTTTTTTCAAATTTTTTTTTCAAAATTTTTTTTCAAAATTTTTTTTCAAAATTTTTTTTCAAAATTTTTTTTCAAATTTTTTTTTCGAAATTTTTTTTTCGAAATTTTTTTTTCGAAATTTTTTTTCGAATTTTTTTTTAATTTTTTTTTCAAAATTTTTTTGAAATTTTTTTTCAAAATTTTTTTTCAAAATTTTTTTTCAAAATTTTTTTCAAAATTTTTTTTCAAAATTTTTTTTCAAAATTTTTTTTCAAAATTTTTTTTCAAAATTTTTTTTCAAATTTTTTTTTCAAAATTTTTTTTCAAAATTTTTTTTCAAATTTTTTTTCAAAATTTTTTTTCAAAATTTTTTTTCAAATTTTTTTTCAAAATTTTTTTTCAAAATTTTTTTTCAAAATTTTTTTTCAAATTTTTTTTCAAAATTTTTTTTCAAAATTTTTTTTCAAATTTTTTTTTCAAAATTTTTTTTCGAAATTTTTTTTCGAAATTTTTTTTCGAAATTTTTTTTCGAAATTTTTTTTCGAAATTTTTTTTCAAAATTTTTTTTCAAAATTTTTTTTCAAAATTTTTTTTCAAAATTTTTTTTCAAAATTTTTTTTCAAAATTTTTTTTCAAAATTTTTTTTCAAAATTTTTTTTCAAAATTTTTTTTGAAAATTTTTTTTGAAAATTTTTTTTCAAAATTTTTTTTCAAAATTTTTTTTCAAATTTTTTTTTCGAAATTTTTTTTCGAAATTTTTTTTCGAAATTTTTTTTTAATTTTTTTTTCAAAATTTTTTTCGAAATTTTTTTTCAAAATTTTTTTTCAAAATTTTTTTTCAAAATTTTTTTTCAAAATTTTTTTTCAAAATTTTTTTTCAAAATTTTTTTTCAAAATTTTTTTTCAAAATTTTTTTTCAAAATTTTTTTTCAAAATTTTTTTTCAAAATTTTTTTTGAAAATTTTTTTTGAAAATTTTTTTTCAAAATTTTTTTTCAAATTTTTTTTTCGAAATTTTTTTTTCGAAATTTTTTTTTCGAAATTTTTTTTTAATTTTTTTTTCAAAATTTTTTTCGAAATTTTTTTTCAAATTTTTTTTTCAAAATTTTTTTTCAAAATTTTTTTTCAAAATTTTTTTTCAAAATTTTTTTTCAAAATTTTTTTCAAAATTTTTTTTCAAAATTTTTTTTTAAAATTTTTTTTCAAATTTTTTTTTCAAAATTTTTTTTCAAAATTTTTTTTCAAATTTTTTTTCAAAATTTTTTTTCAAAATTTTTTTTCAAAATTTTTTTCAAAATTTTTTTTCAAAATTTTTTTTCAAAATTATTTTCCAAATTTTTTTTCAAATTTTTTTTTCAAAATTTTTTTCAAAATTTTTTTTCAAAATTTTTTTCAAAATTTTTTTTCAATTTTTTTTTCAAATTTTTTTTTCAAAATTTTTTTTCAAAATTTTTTTTCAAATTTTTTTTTCAAAATTTTTTTTCAAAATTTTTTTTCAAAATTTTTTTTCAAAATTTTTTTTCAAAATTTTTTTTCAAAATTTTTTTCAAAATTTTTTTTCAAATTTTTTTTCAAAATTTTTTTTCAAAATTTTTTTTCAAAATTTTTTTTCAAAATTTTTTTTCAAAATTTTTTTTCAAAATTTTTTTTTCAAAATTTTTTTTCAAAATTTTTTTTCAAAATTTTTTTTCAAATTTTTTTTAAAAATTTTTTTTCAAATTTTTTTTTCAAAATTTTTTTTCAAAATTTTTTTTCAAAATTTTTTTTAAAATTTTTTTTCAAAATTTTTTTTCAAAATTTTTTTTCAAAATTTTTTTCAAAATTTTTTTTCAAATTTTTTTTCAAAATTTTTTTTCAAAATTTTTTTTCAAAATTTTTTTTCAAAATTTTTTTTCAAAATTTTTTTTCAAAATTTCTTTTCAAAATTTTTTTCGAAATTTTTTTTCGAAATTTTTTTTCGAAATGTTTTTTAAATTTTTTTTTCAAAATTTTTTTTCGAAATTTTTTTTCAAAATTTTTTTCAAAATTGTTTTTCAAAATTTTTTTTTTTAAATTTTTTTCAAATTTTTTTTTCAAAATTTTTTTTCAAAATTTTTTTTCAAATTTTTTTTCAAAATTTTATTTCAAAATTTTTTTTGAAAATTTTTTTTCAAAATTTTTTTTCAAATTTTTTTTCAAAATTTTTTTTCAAAATTTTTTTTCAAATTTTTTTTCAAAATTTTTTTCAAAATTTTTTTTCAAATTTTTTTTCAAAATTTTTTTTCAAAATTTTTTTTTCAAAATTTTTTTTCAAAATTTTTTTTCAAAATTTTTTTTCAAAATTTTTTTTCAAAATTTTTTTCAAAATGTTTTTTCAAATTTTTTTTTCCAATTTTTTTTTCAAATTTTTTTTTCAAAATTTTTTTCAAAATTTTTTTTCAAAATTTTTTTTCAAAATTTTTTTTCAAAATTTTTTTTCAAATTTTTTTTTTCAAATTTTTTTTTCAAATTTTTTTTCAATATTTTTTTCAAATTTTTTTTCAAATTTTTTTTCAAAATTTTTTTTCAAAATTTTTTTTCAAAATTTTTTTTCAAAATTTTTTTCAAAATTTTTTTTCAAAATTTTTTTTCAAAATTTTTTTTCAAAATTTTTTTTCAAAATTTTTTTTCAAAATTTTTTTTCAAAATTTTTTTTGAAAATTTTTTTCAAAATTTTTTTTCAAATTTTTTTTCAAAATTTTTTTTCGAAATTTTTTTTTCGAAATTTTTTTTCGAAATTTTTTTCAAATTTTTTTTTCAAAATTTTTTTTCGAAATTTTTTTTCAAAATTTTTTTTCAAAATTTTTTTTCAAATTTTTTTTTCAAATTTTTTTTTCAAAATTTTTTTTCAAAATTTTTTTTCAAATTTTTTTTCAAAATTTTTTTTCAAAATTTTTTTTCAAAATTTTTTTTCAAAATTTTTTTTCAAATTTTTTTTTCGAAATTTTTTTTTCGAAATTTTTTTTCGAAATTTTTTTTAATTTTTTTTTCAAAATTTTTTTCGAAATTTTTTTTCAAAATTTTTTTTCAAATTTTTTTCAAAATTTTTTTCAAAATTTTTTTCAAAATTTTTTTTCAAAATTTTTTTTCAAAATTTTTTTTCAAAATTTTTTTTCAAAATTTTTTTTCAAATTTTTTTTTCAAAATTTTTTTTCAAAATTTTTTTTCAAATTTTTTTCAAAATTTTTTTTCAAAATTTTTTTTCAAATTTTTTTTCAAAATTTTTTTCAAAATTTTTTTTCAAAATTTTTTTTTCAAATTTTTTTTTCAAAATTTTTTTTCAAAATTTTTTTTCAAATTTTTTTTTCAAAATTTTTTTTCGAAATTTTTTTTCGAAATTTTTTTCGAAATTTTTTTTCGAAATTTTTTTTCGAAATTTTTTTTCAAAATTTTTTTTCAAAATTTTTTTTCAAAATTTTTTTTCAAAATTTTTTTTGAAAATTTTTTTTGAAAATTTTTTTCAAAATTTTTTTTCAAATTTTTTTTTCGAAATTTTTTTTTCGAAATTTTTTTTCGAAATTTTTTTTTAATTTTTTTTTCAAAATTTTTTTCGAAATTTTTTTTCAAAATTTTTTTTCAAAATTTTTTTTCAAAATTTTTTTTCAAAATTATTTTCCAAATTTTTTTTCAAATTTTTTTTTCAAAATTTTTTTCAAAATTTTTTTTCAAAATTTTTTTTCAAAATTTTTTTTCAAAATTTTTTTTTCAAAATTTTTTTTCAAAATTTTTTTTCAAATTTTTTTTTCAAAATTTTTTTTCAAAATTTTTTTTCAAAATTTTTTTTCAAAATTTTTTTTCAAAATTTTTTTTCAAAATTTTTTTTCAAAATTTTTTTTCAAATTTTTTTTCAAAATTTTTTTTCAAAATTTTTTTCAAAATTTTTCAAAATTTTTCAAAATTTTTCAAATTTTGCAAAATTTTCAAAATTTTCAAAATTTTTTTCAAAATTTTTTCAAAATTTTTTCAAATTTTCAAAATTTTAAAATTTTTCAAAATTTTTCAAAATTTTTTCAAATTTTTTGAAATTTTTTTGAAAATTTTTTTCAAAATTTTTTTCAAATTTTTTTTCGAAATTTTTTTTTCGAAATTTTTTTTTCGAAATTTTTTTTAATTTTTTTTTCAAAATTTTTTTCGAAATTTTTTTTTCAAATTTTTTTTTCAAAATTTTTTTTTCAAAATTTTTTTTCAAAATTTTTTTTCAAAATTTTTTTTCAAAATTTTTTTTCAAAATTTTTTTTCAAAATTTTTTTTCAAATTTTTTTTTCAAAATTTTTTTTCAAAATTTTTTTTCAAATTTTTTTTCAAAATTTTTTTCAAAATTTTTTTTCAAATTTTTTTCAAAATTTTTTTTCAAAATTTTTTTTTCAAATTTTTTTTCAAAATTTTTTTTCAAATTTTTTTTCAAATTTTTTTTCAAAATTTTTTTTCAAATTTTTTTTCAAAATTTTTTTTCAAAATTTTTTTTGAAATTTTTTTTTCGAAATTTTTTTCGAAATGTTTTTAAATTTTTTTTTCAAAATTTTTTTTCGAAATTTTTTTTCAAAATTTTTTTTCAAAATTGTTTTTCAAAATTTTTTTTTAAATTTTTTTTCAAATTTTTTTTTCAAAATTTTTTTTCAAAATTTTTTTTCAAATTTTTTTTCAAAATTTTATTTCAAAATTTTTTTTGAAAATTTTTTTTCAAAATTTTTTTTCAAATTTTTTTTCAAAATTTTTTTCAAAATTTTTTTCAAATTTTTTTTCAAAATTTTTTTTCAAAATTTTTTTCAAAATTTTTTTTCAAAATTTTTTTTCAAAATTTTTTTTTCAAAATTTTTTTTCAAAATTTTTTTTCAAAATTTTTTTTCAAAATTTTTTTTCAAAATGTTTTTTCAAATTTTTTTTTTTCCAATTTTTTTTTCAAATTTTTTTTTCAAAATTTTTTTTCCAAAATTTTTTTTCAAAATTTTTTTTCAAAATTTTTTTTCAAAATTTTTTTCAAATTTTTTTTCAATTTTTTTTCAAATTTTTTTTCAATACTTTTTTTTCAAATTTTTTTTTCAAATTTTTTTTTCAAAATTTTTTTTCAAATTTTTTTCAAAATTTTTTTTCAAAATTTTTTTTCAAAATTTTTTTTCAAAATTTTTTTTCAAAATTTTTTTCAAAATTTTTTTTCAAAATTTTTTTCAAAATTTTTTTGAAAATTTTTTTCAAAATTTTTTTCAAAATTTTTTTTCAAAATTTTTTTTCGAAATTTTTTTTTCGAAATTTTTTTCGAAATTTTTTTTCAAATTTTTTTTTCAAAATTTTTTTCGAAATTTTTTTTCAAAATTTTTTTTCAAAATTTTTTTTCAAATTTTTTTTTCAAATTTTTTTTTCAAAATTTTTTTTCAAAATTTTTTTTCAAATTTTTTTTTCAAAATTTTTTTTCAAAATTTTTTTTCAAAATTTTTTTTCAAATTTTTTTTTCAAATTTTTTTTTCGAAATTTTTTTTTCGAAATTTTTTTTCGAAATTTTTTTTTAATTTTTTTTTCAAAATTTTTTTCGAAATTTTTTTTCAAAATTTTTTTTCAAAATTTTTTTTCAAAATTTTTTTTCAAAATTTTTTTTCAAAATTTTTTTTCAAAATTTTTTTTCAAAATTTTTTTTCAAAATTTTTTTTCAAAATTTTTTTTCAAAATTTTTTTTCAAAATTTTTTTTCAAAATGTTTTTTCAAATTTTTTTTTTCCAATTTTTTTTTCAAATTTTTTTTTCAAAATTTTTTTTCAAAATTTTTTTTCAAAATTTTTTTTCAAAATTTTTTTTCAAAATTTTTTTTCAAAATTTTTTTTCGAAATTTTTTTTCGAAATTTTTTTTCGAAATGTTTTTTAAATTTTTTTTTCAAAATTTTTTTTCGAAATTTTTTTCAAAACTTTTTTTTCAAAATTGTTTTTCAAAATTTTTTTTTAAAATTTTTTTCAAATTTTTTTTTCAAAATTTTTTTTCGAAACTTTTTTTCAAAATTTTTTTTCAAAATTTTTTTTCAAATTTTTTTCAAAATTTTTTTTGAAAATTTTTTTTGAAAATTTTTTTTCAAAATTTTTTTTCAAATTTTTTTTTCAAAATTTTTTTCAAAATTTTTTTTCAAAATTTTTTTTCAAATTTTTTTTCAGATTTTTTTTTCAAAATTTTTTTCAAAATTTTTTTTCAAATTTTTTTTTCAAAATTTTTTTTCAAAATTTTTTTCAAAATTTTTTTTCAAAATTTTTTTTCAAATTTTTTTTTCGAAATTTTTTTTTCGAAATTTTTTTTCGAAATTTTTTTTTAATTTTTTTTTCAAAATTTTTTTTGAAATTTTTTTTCAAAATTTTTTTCAAAATTTTTTTTCAAAATTTTTTTTCAAAATTTTTTTTCAAAATTTTTTTTCAAAATTTTTTTTCAAAATTTTTTTTCAAAATTTTTTTTCAAATTTTTTTTTCAAAATTTTTTTTCAAAATTTTTTTTCAAATTTTTTTTCAAAATTTTTTTTCAAAATTTTTTTTCAAATTTTTTTTCAAAATTTTTTTTCAAAATTTTTTTTCAAAATTTTTTTTCAAAATTTTTTTCAAAATTTTTTTTCAAAATTTTTTTTCAAATTTTTTTTTCAAAATTTTTTTTCGAAATTTTTTTTCGAAATTTTTTTTCGAAATTTTTTTTCGAAATTTTTTTTCGAAATTTTTTTTCAAAATTTTTTTTCAAAATTTTTTTTCAAAATTTTTTTTCAAAATTTTTTTCAAAATTTTTTTCAAAATTTTTTTTCAAAATTTTTTTTCAAAATTTTTTTTCAAAATTTTTTTTGAAAATTTTTTTTGAAAATTTTTTTCAAAATTTTTTTCAAAATTTTTTTTCAAATTTTTTTTTCGAAATTTTTTTTTCGAAATTTTTTTTCGAAATTTTTTTTTAATTTTTTTTTTCAAAATTTTTTTCGAAATTTTTTTTCAAAATTTTTTTTCAAATTTTTTTTCAAATTTTTTTCAAAATTTTTTTTCAAATTTTTTTTCAAAATTTTTTTTCAAAATTTTTTTTCAAAATTTTTTTCAAAATTTTTTTTCAAAATTTTTTTTCAAAATTTTTTTTGAAAATTTTTTTTGAAAATTTTTTTTCAAAATTTTTTTCAAATTTTTTTTCGAAATTTTTTTTTTCGAAATTTTTTTTTCGAAATTTTTTTTTAATTTTTTTTTCAAAATTTTTTTCGAAATTTTTTTTTCAAATTTTTTTTCAAAATTTTTTTTCAAAATTTTTTTTCAAAATTTTTTTTCAAAATTTTTTTTCAAAATTTTTTTTCAAAATTTTTTTCAAAATTTTTTTTTAAAATTTTTTTTCAAATTTTTTTTTCAAAATTTTTTTTCAAAATTTTTTTTCAAATTTTTTTTCAAAATTTTTTTTCAAAATTTTTTTTCAAAATTTTTTTCAAAATTTTTTTTCAAAATTTTTTTTCAAAATTATTTTCCAAATTTTTTTTCAAATTTTTTTTTCAAAATTTTTTTTCAAAATTTTTTTTCAAAATTTTTTTTCAAAATTTTTTTTCAAATTTTTTTTTCAAATTTTTTTTTCAAAATTTTTTTTCAAAATTTTTTTTCAAATTTTTTTTTCAAAATTTTTTTTCAAAATTTTTTTTCAAAATTTTTTTTCAAAATTTTTTTTCAAAATTTTTTTTCAAAATTTTTTTTCAAAATTTTTTTTCAAATTTTTTTCAAAATTTTTTTTCAAAATTTTTTTTCAAAATTTTTTTTCAAAATTTTTTTTCAAAATTTTTTTTCAAAATTTTTTTTCAAAATTTTTTTTCAAAATTTTTTTTCAAAATTTTTTTTCAAATTTTTTTTAAATTTTTTTTCAAATTTTTTTTCAAAATTTTTTTTCAAAATTTTTTTTCAAAATTTTTTTTCAAAATTTTTTTTCAAAATTTTTTTTCAAATTTTTTTTTCAAAATTTTTTTTCAAAATTTTTTTTCAAATTTTTTTTCAAAATTTTTTTTCAAAATTTTTTTTCAAATTTTTTTTCAAAATTTTTTTTCAAAATTTTTTTTCAAAATTTTTTTTCAAAATTTTTTTTCAAATTTTTTTTTCAAAATTTTTTTTCAAAATTTTTTTTCAAATTTTTTTTTCAAAATTTTTTTTCGAAATTTTTTTTCGAAATTTTTTTTCGAAATTTTTTTTCGAAATTTTTTTTCGAAATTTTTTTTCAAAATTTTTTTTCAAAATTTTTTTTCAAAATTTTTTTTCAAAATTTTTTTTGAAAATTTTTTTTGAAAATTTTTTTCAAAATTTTTTTTCAAATTTTTTTTTCGAAATTTTTTTTTCGAAATTTTTTTTCGAAATTTTTTTTAATTTTTTTTTCAAAATTTTTTTCGAAATTTTTTTTCAAAATTTTTTTTCAAAATTTTTTTTCAAAATTTTTTTCAAAATTATTTTCCAAATTTTTTTTCAAATTTTTTTTTCAAAATTTTTTTTCAAAATTTTTTTTCAAAATTTTTTTTCAAAATTTTTTTTCAAAATTTTTTTTTCAAAATTTTTTTTCAAAATTTTTTTTCAAATTTTTTTTTCAAAATTTTTTTTCAAAATTTTTTTTCAAAATTTTTTTTCAAAATTTTTTTTCAAAATTTTTTTTCAAAATTTTTTTTCAAAATTTTTTTTCAAATTTTTTTTCAAAATTTTTTTTCAAAATTTTTTTTCAAAATTTTTTTTCAAAATTTTTTTTCAAAATTTTTTTTCAAAATTTTTTTTCAAAATTTTTTTTCAAAATTTTTTTTCAAAATTTTTTTTCAAAATTTTTTTTCAAAATTTTTTTTCAAAATTTTTTTTCAAATTTTTTTTCAAAATTTTTTTTAAAATTTTTTTTTCAAAATTTTTTTTCAAAATTTTTTTTCAAAATTTTTTTTGAAAATTTTTTTTGAAAATTTTTTTTCAAAATTTTTTTTCAAATTTTTTTTTCGAAATTTTTTTTTCGAAATTTTTTTTTCGAAATTTTTTTTTAATTTTTTTTTCAAAATTTTTTTCGAAATTTTTTTTCAAATTTTTTTTTCAAAATTTTTTTTCAAAATTTTTTTTCAAAATTTTTTTTCAAAATTTTTTTTCAAAATTTTTTTTCAAAATTTTTTTTCAAAATTTTTTTTCAAATTTTTTTTTCAAAATTTTTTTTCAAAATTTTTTTTCAAATTTTTTTTCAAAATTTTTTTTCAAAATTTTTTTTCAAAATTTTTTTCAAAATTTTTTTTCAAAATTTTTTTTCAAATTTTTTTCAAAATTTTTTTCAAAATTTTTTTTCAAAATTTTTTTTCAAAATTTTTTTTCAAAATTTTTTTTCAAAATTTTTTTTCAAAATTTTTTTTTGAAATTTTTTTTTCGAAATTTTTTTTCGAAATGTTTTTTAAATTTTTTTTTCAAAATTTTTTTTCGAAATTTTTTTTCATAATTTTTTTTCAAAATTGTTTTTCAAAATTTTTTTTTTAAATTTTTTTTCAAATTTTTTTTTCAAAATTTTTTTTCAAAATTTTTTTTCAAATTTTTTTTCAAAATTTTATTTCAAAATTTTTTTTGAAAATTTTTTTTCAAAATTTTTTTTCAAATTTTTTTTTCAAAATTTTTTTTCAAAATTTTTTTTCAAATTTTTTTTTCAAAATTTTTTTTCAAAATTTTTTTTCAAAATTTTTTTTCAAAATTTTTTTTCAAAATTTTTTTTCAAAATTTTTTTTCAAAATTTTTTTTCAAAATTTTTTTTCAAAATTTTTTTTCAAAATGTTTTTTCAAATTTTTTTTTTCCAATTTTTTTTTCAAATTTTTTTTTCAAAATTTTTTTTCAAAATTTTTTTTCAAAATTTTTTTTCAAAATTTTTTTTCAAATTTTTTTTTCAAATTTTTTTTTCAAATTTTTTTTTCAATACTTTTTTTTCAAATTTTTTTTTCAAATTTTTTTTTCAAAATTTTTTTTCAAAATTTTTTTTCAAAATTTTTTTTCAAAATTTTTTTTCAAAATTTTTTTTCAAAATTTTTTTTCAAAATTTTTTTTCAAAATTTTTTTTCAAAATTTTTTTTCAAAATTTTTTTTCAAAATTTTTTTTGAAAATTTTTTTTCAAAATTTTTTTTCAAAATTTTTTTTCAAAATTTTTTTTCGAAATTTTTTTTTCGAAATTTTTTTTCGAAATTTTTTTTCAAATTTTTTTTTCAAAATTTTTTTCGAAATTTTTTTTCAAAATTTTTTTTCAAAATTTTTTTTCAAATTTTTTTTTCAAATTTTTTTTTCAAAATTTTTTTTCAAAATTTTTTTTCAAATTTTTTTTTCAAAATTTTTTTTCAAAATTTTTTTTCAAAATTTTTTTTCAAATTTTTTTTTCAAATTTTTTTTTCGAAATTTTTTTTTCGAAATTTTTTTTCGAAATTTTTTTTTAATTTTTTTTTCAAAATTTTTTTCGAAATTTTTTTTCAAAATTTTTTTTCAAAATTTTTTTTCAAAATTTTTTTTCAAAATTTTTTTCAAAATTTTTTTTCAAAATTTTTTTTCAAAATTTTTTTTCAAAATTTTTTTTCAAAATTTTTTTTCAAAATTTTTTTTCAAAATTTTTTTTCAAAATGTTTTTTCAAATTTTTTTTTTCCAATTTTTTTTTCAAATTTTTTTTTCAAAATTTTTTTTCAAAATTTTTTTTCAAAATTTTTTTTCAAAATTTTTTTTCAAAATTTTTTTTCAAATTTTTTTTTCAAATTTTTTTTTCAAATTTTTTTTTCAATATTTTTTTTCAAATTTTTTTTCAAATTTTTTTTTCAAAATTTTTTTTCAAAATTTTTTTTCAAAATTTTTTTTCAAAATTTTTTTTCAAAATTTTTTTTCAAAATTTTTTTTCAAAATTTTTTTTCAAAATTTTTTTTCAAAATTTTTTTTCAAAATTTTTTTTCAAAATTTTTTTTGAAAATTTTTTTTCAAAATTTTTTTTCAAAATTTTTTTTCAAAATTTTTTTTCGAAATTTTTTTTTCGAAATTTTTTTTCGAAATTTTTTTCCAAATTTTTTTTTCAAATTTTTTTTTCGAAATTTTTTTCAAAATTTTTTTTCAAAATTTTTTTTCAAATTTTTTTTTCAAATTTTTTTTTCAAAATTTTTTTTCAAAATTTTTTTTCAAATTTTTTTTTCAAAATTTTTTTTCAAAATTTTTTTTCAAAATTTTTTTTCAAATTTTTTTTTCGAAATTTTTTTTTCGAAATTTTTTTTCGAAATTTTTTTTTAATTTTTTTTTCAAAATTTTTTTCGAAATTTTTTTTCAAAATTTTTTTTCAAAATTTTTTTTCAAAATTTTTTTTCAAAATTTTTTTTCAAAATTTTTTTTCAAAATTTTTTTTCAAAATTTTTTTTCAAAATTTTTTTTCAAAATTTTTTTTCAAAATTTTTTTTGAAAATTTTTTTTCAAAATTTTTTTTCAAAATTTTTTTTCAAAATTTTTTTTCGAAATTTTTTTTTCGAAATTTTTTTTCGAAATTTTTTTTCAAATTTTTTTTTCAAATTTTTTTTTCGAAATTTTTTTTCAAAATTTTTTTTCAAAATTTTTTTTCAAATTTTTTTTTCAAATTTTGTTTTTCAAAATTTTTTTTCAAAATTTTTTTTCAAATTTTTTTTTCAAAATTTTTTTTCAAAATTTTTTTTTTAAAATTTTTTTTCAAAATTTTTTTTCAAATTTTTTTTTCGAAATTTTTTTTTCGAAATTTTTTTTCGAAATTTTTTTTTAATTTTTTTTTCAAAATTTTTTTCGAAATTTTTTTTCAAAATTTTTTTTCAAAATTTTTTTTCAAAATTTTTTTTCAAAATTTTTTTTCAAAATTTTTTTTCAAAATTTTTTTTCAAAATTTTTTTTCAAAATTTTTTTTCAAATTTTTTTTTCAAAATTTTTTTTCAAAATTTTTTTTCAAATTTTTTTTCAAAATTTTTTTTCAAAATTTTTTTTCAAATTTTTTTTCAAAATTTTTTTTCAAAATTTTTTTTCAAAATTTTTTTTCAAAATTTTTTTTCAAAATTTTTTTTCAAAATTTTTTTTCAAATTTTTTTTTCAAAATTTTTTTTCGAAATTTTTTTTCGAAATTTTTTTTCGAAATTTTTTTTCGAAATTTTTTTTCAAAATTTTTTTTCAAAATTTTTTTTCAAAATTTTTTTTCAAAATTTTTTTTGAAAATTTTTTTTGAAAATTTTTTTTCAAAATTTTTTTTCAAATTTTTTTTTCGAAATTTTTTTTTCGAAATTTTTTTCGAAATTTTTTTTTAATTTTTTTTTCAAAATTTTTTTCGAAATTTTTTTTCAAAATTTTTTTTCAAAATTTTTTTTCAAAATTTTTTTTCAAAATTTTTTTTCAAAATTTTTTTTCAAAATTTTTTTTCAAAATTTTTTTTCAAAATTTTTTTTCAAAATTTTTTTTCAAATTTTTTTTTCAAAATTTTTTTTCAAAATTTTTTTTCAAATTTTTTTTCAAAATTTTTTTTCAAAATTTTTTTTCAAAATTTTTTTCAAATTTTTTTTTCAAAATTTTTTTTCAAAATTTTTTTTCAAAATTTTTTTTCAAAATTTTTTTTCAAAATTTTTTTTCAAAATATTTTTCAAAATTTTTTTTCAAATTTTTTTTCAAAATTTTTTTTCAAAATTTTTTTTCAAAATTTTTTTTCAAAATTTTTTTTCAAAATTTTTTTTCAAAATTTTTTTTCAAAATTTTTTTTCAAATTTTTTTTCAAAATTTTTTTTCAAATTTTTTTTTCGAAATTTTTTTTTCGAAATTTTTTTTTAATTTTTTTTTCAAAATTTTTTTCGAAATTTTTTTTCAAATTTTTTTTCAAAATTTTTTTTCAAAATTTTTTTTCAAAATTTTTTTTCAAAATTTTTTTTCAAAATTTTTTTTCAAAATTTTTTTTTAAAATTTTTTTTCAAATTTTTTTTTCAAAATTTTTTTTCAAAATTTTTTTTCAAATTTTTTTTCAAAATTTTTTTTCAAAATTTTTTTTCAAAATTTTTTTCAAAATTTTTTTTCAAAATTTTTTTTCAAAATTATTTTCCAAATTTTTTTTCAAATTTTTTTTTCAAAATTTTTTTTCAAAATTTTTTTTCAAAATTTTTTTCAAAATTTTTTTTCAAAATTTTTTTTCAAAATTATTTTCCAAATTTTTTTTCAAATTTTTTTTTCAAATTTTTTTTCAAAATTTTTTTTCAAAATTTTTTTTCAAAATTTTTTTTCAAAATTTTTTTTCAAAATTTTTTTTCAAAATTTTTTTTCAAAATTTTTTTCCAAAATTTTTTTTCAAAATTTTTTTCCAAAATTTTTTTTCAAAATTTTTTTTCAAAATTTTTTTTCAAAATTTTTTTTCAAAATTTTTTTTCAAAATTTTTTTTCAAAATTTTTTTTCAAAATTTTTTTTCAAATTTTTTTTTCAAAATTTTTTTTCAAAATTTTTTTTCAAAATTTTTTTTCGAAATTTTTTTTCGAAATTTTTTTTCGAAATTTTTTTTCAAAATTTTTTTTCAAAATTTTTTTTCAAAATTTTTTTTTTAAATTTTTTTTCAAAATTTTTTTTCAAAATTTTTTTCAAAATTTTTTTTCAAAATTTTTTTTCAAAATTTTTTTTCAAAATTTTTTTTCAAAATTTTTTTTCAAAATTTTTTTTCAAAATTTTTTTTCAAAATTTTTTTTCAAAATTTTTTTTCAAAATTTTTTTTCAAAATTTTTTTTCAAAATTTTTTTTCAAATTTTTTTTCAAAATTTTTTTCAAAATTTTTTTTCAAAATTTTTTTTCAAAATTTTTTTTCAAAATTTTTTTCAAAATTTTTTTTCAAATTTTTTTTCAAAATTTTTTTTCAAAATTTTTTTTCAAAATTTTTTTTCAAAATTTTTTTTCAAAATTTTTTTTCAAAATTTTTTTTCAAATTTTTTTTTCAAAATTTTTTTTCGAAATTTTTTTTCGAAATTTTTTTTCGAAATTTTTTTTCGAAATTTTTTTTCGAAATTTTTTTTCAAAATTTTTTTTCAAAATTTTTTTTCAAAATTTTTTTTCAAAATTTTTTTTGAAAATTTTTTTTGAAAATTTTTTTTCAAAATTTTTTTTCAAATTTTTTTTTCGAAATTTTTTTTTCGAAATTTTTTTTTAATTTTTTTTTCAAAATTTTTTTCGAAATTTTTTTTCAAAATTTTTTTTCAAAATTTTTTTTCAAAATTTTTTTTCAAAATTTTTTTTCAAAATTTTTTTTCAAAATTTTTTTTCAAAATTTTTTTTCAAAATTTTTTTTCAAAATTTTTTTTCAAATTTTTTTTCAAAATTTTTTTTCAAAATTTTTTTTCAAATTTTTTTTCAAAATTTTTTTTCAAAATTTTTTTCAAAATTTTTTTTCAAAATTGTGTTTCAAAATTATTTTCCAAATTTTTTTTCAAATTTTTTTTTCAAAATTTTTTTTCAAAATTTTTTTTCAAAATTTTTTTTCAAAATTTTTTTTCAAAATTTTTTTTCAAAATTTTTTTTTCAAAATTTTTTTTCAAAATTTTTTTTCAAATTTTTTTTTCAAAATTTTTTTTCAAAATTTTTTTTCAAAATTTTTTTTCAAAATTTTTTTTCAAAATTTTTTTTCAAAATTTTTTTTCAAAATTTTTTTTCAAATTTTTTTTCAAAATTTTTTTTCAAAATTTTTTTTCAAAATTTTTTTTCGAAATTTTTTTTTCGAAATTTTTTTTCGAAATGTTTTTTAAATTTTTTTTTCAAAATTTTTTTTCGAAATTTTTTTTCAAATTTTTTTTTCAAAATTGTTTTTCAAAATTTTTTTTTTAAATTTTTTTTCAAATTTTTTTTTCAAAATTATTTTTCGAAATTTTTTTTCGAAATTTTTTTTCAAAATTTTTTTTCAAAATTTTTTTTCAAAATTTTTTTTCAAAATTTTTTTTCAAAATTTTTTTTCAAAATTTTTTTTCAAAATTTTTTTTCAAAATTTTTTTTTAAATTTTTTTTCAAAATTTTTTTTCAAAATTTTTTTTCAAAATTTTTTTTCAAAATTTTTTTTCAAAATTTTTTTTCAAAATTTTTTTTCAAAATTTTTTTTCAAAATTTTTTTTCAAAATTTTTTTCAAATTTTTTTTCAAAATTTTTTTTCAAATTTTTTTTTCAAAATTTTTTTTCAAAATTTTTTTTCAAAATTTTTTTTAAAATTTTTTTTCAAAATTTTTTTTCAAAATTTTTTTTCAAATTTTTTTTTCAAAATTTTTTTTCAAAATTTTTTTTCAAAATTTTTTTTCAAAATTTTTTTTCAAAATTTTTTTTCAAAATTTTTTTTGAAAATTTTTTTTGAAAATTTTTTTTCAAAATTTTTTTTCAAATTTTTTTTTCGAAATTTTTTTTTCGAAATTTTTTTTTCGAAATTTTTTTTTAATTTTTTTTTCAAAATTTTTTTCGAAATTTTTTTTCAAATTTTTTTTTCAAAATTTTTTTTCAAAATTTTTTTTCAAAATTTTTTTTCAAAATTTTTTTTCAAAATTTTTTTTCAAAATTTTTTTTCAAAATTTTTTTTTAAAATTTTTTTTCAAATTTTTTTTTCAAAATTTTTTTTCAAAATTTTTTTTCAAATTTTTTTTCAAAATTTTTTTTCAAAATTTTTTTTCAAAATTTTTTTCAAAATTTTTTTTCAAAATTTTTTTTCAAAATTATTTTCCAAATTTTTTTTCAAATTTTTTTTTCAAAATTTTTTTTCAAAATTTTTTTTCAAAATTTTTTTTCAAAATTTTTTTTCAAATTTTTTTTTCAAATTTTTTTTTCAAAATTTTTTTTCAAAATTTTTTTTCAAATTTTTTTTTCAAAATTTTTTTTCAAAATTTTTTTTCAAAATTTTTTTTCAAAATTTTTTTTCAAAATTTTTTTTCAAAATTTTTTTTCAAAATTTTTTTTCAAATTTTTTTTCAAAATTTTTTTTCAAAATTTTTTTTCAAAATTTTTTTTCAAAATTTTTTTTCAAAATTTTTTTTCAAAATTTTTTTTCAAAATTTTTTTTCAAAATTTTTTTTCAAAATTTTTTTTCAAATTTTTTTTTAAAATTTTTTTTCAAATTTTTTTTTCAAAATTTTTTTTCAAAATTTTTTTTCAAAATTTTTTTTAAAATTTTTTTTCAAAATTTTTTTTCAAAATTTTTTTTCAAAATTTTTTTCAAAATTTTTTTTCAAATTTTTTTTCAAAATTTTTTTTCAAAATTTTTTTTCAAAATTTTTTTTCAAAATTTTTTTTCAAAATTTTTTTTCAAAATTTTTTTTCAAAATTTTTTTTCGAAATTTTTTTTTCGAAATTTTTTTTCGAAATGTTTTTTAAATTTTTTTTTCAAAATTTTTTTTCGAAATTTTTTTTCAAAATTTTTTTTCAAAATTGTTTTTCAAAATTTTTTTTTTAAATTTTTTTTCAAATTTTTTTTTCAAAATTTTTTTTCAAAATTTTTTTTCAAATTTTTTTTCAAAATTTTATTTCAAAATTTTTTTTGAAAATTTTTTTTCAAAATTTTTTTTCAAATTTTTTTTTCAAAATTTTTTTTCAAAATTTTTTTTCAAATTTTTTTTTCAAAATTTTTTTTCAAAATTTTTTTTCAAAATTTTTTTTCAAAATTTTTTTTCAAAATTTTTTTTTCAAAATTTTTTTTCAAAATTTTTTTTCAAAATTTTTTTTCAAAATTTTTTTTCAAAATTTTTTTTCAAAATGTTTTTTCAAATTTTTTTTTTCCAATTTTTTTTTCAAATTTTTTTTCAAAATTTTTTTTCAAAATTTTTTTTCAAAATTTTTTTTCAAAATTTTTTTTCAAAATTTTTTTTCAAATTTTTTTTTCAAATTTTTTTTTCAAATTTTTTTTTCAATATTTTTTTTCAAATTTTTTTTTCAAATTTTTTTTTCAAAATTTTTTTTCAAAATTTTTTTTCAAAATTTTTTTTCAAAATTTTTTTTCAAAATTTTTTTTCAAAATTTTTTTTCAAAATTTTTTTTCAAAATTTTTTTTCAAAATTTTTTTTGAAAATTTTTTTTCAAAATTTTTTTTCAAAATTTTTTTTCAAAATTTTTTTTCGAAATTTTTTTTTCGAAATTTTTTTTCGAAATTTTTTTTCAAATTTTTTTTTCAAAATTTTTTTTCGAAATTTTTTTTCAAAATTTTTTTTCAAAATTTTTTTTCAAATTTTTTTTTCAAATTTTTTTTTCAAAATTTTTTTTCAAAATTTTTTTTCAAATTTTTTTTTCAAAATTTTTTTTCAAAATTTTTTTTCAAAATTTTTTTTCAAAATTTTTTTTCAAATTTTTTTTTCGAAATTTTTTTTTCGAAATTTTTTTTCGAAATTTTTTTTTAATTTTTTTTTCAAAATTTTTTTCGAAATTTTTTTTCAAAATTTTTTTTCAAAATTTTTTTTCAAAATTTTTTTTCAAAATTTTTTTTCAAAATTTTTTTTCAAAATTTTTTTTCAAAATTTTTTTTCAAAATTTTTTTTCAAAATTTTTTTTCAAATTTTTTTTTCAAAATTTTTTTTCAAAATTTTTTTTCAAATTTTTTTTCAAAATTTTTTTTCAAAATTTTTTTTCAAATTTTTTTTCAAAATTTTTTTTCAAAATTTTTTTTCAAAATTTTTTTTCAAATTTTTTTTTCAAAATTTTTTTTCAAAATTTTTTTTCAAATTTTTTTTTCAAAATTTTTTTTCGAAATTTTTTTTCGAAATTTTTTTTCGAAATTTTTTTTCGAAATTTTTTTTCGAAATTTTTTTTCAAAATTTTTTTTCAAAATTTTTTTTCAAAATTTTTTTTCAAAATTTTTTTTGAAAATTTTTTTTGAAAATTTTTTTCAAAATTTTTTTTCAAATTTTTTTTTCGAAATTTTTTTTTCGAAATTTTTTTTCGAAATTTTTTTTTAATTTTTTTTTCAAAATTTTTTTCGAAATTTTTTTTCAAAATTTTTTTTCAAAATTTTTTTTCAAAATTTTTTTTCAAAATTATTTTCCAAATTTTTTTTCAAATTTTTTTTTCAAAATTTTTTTTCAAAATTTTTTTTCAAAATTTTTTTTCAAAATTTTTTTTCAAAATTTTTTTTTCAAAATTTTTTTTCAAAATTTTTTTTCAAATTTTTTTTTCAAAATTTTTTTTCAAAATTTTTTTTCAAAATTTTTTTTCAAAATTTTTTTTCAAAATTTTTTTTCAAAATTTTTTTTCAAAATTTTTTTTCAAATTTTTTTTCAAAATTTTTTTTCAAAATTTTTTTTCAAAATTTTTTTTCAAAATTTTTTTTCAAAATTTTTTTTCAAAATTTTTTTTCAAAATTTTTTTTCAAAATTTTTTTTCAAAATTTTTTTTCAAAATTTTTTTTCAAAATTTTTTTTCAAATTTTTTTTCAAAATTTTTTTTAAAATTTTTTTTTCAAAATTTTTTTTCAAAATTTTTTTTCAAAATTTTTTTTGAAAATTTTTTTTGAAAATTTTTTTTCAAAATTTTTTTTCAAATTTTTTTTTCGAAATTTTTTTTTCGAAATTTTTTTTTCGAAATTTTTTTTTAATTTTTTTTTCAAAATTTTTTTCGAAATTTTTTTTCAAATTTTTTTTTCAAAATTTTTTTTCAAAATTTTTTTTCAAAATTTTTTTTCAAAATTTTTTTTCAAAATTTTTTTTCAAAATTTTTTTTCAAAATTTTTTTTCAAATTTTTTTTTCAAAATTTTTTTTCAAAATTTTTTTTCAAATTTTTTTTCAAAATTTTTTTTCAAAATTTTTTTTCAAAATTTTTTTCAAAATTTTTTTTCAAAATTTTTTTTCAAATTTTTTTTCAAAATTTTTTTTCAAAATTTTTTTTCAAAATTTTTTTTCAAAATTTTTTTTCAAAATTTTTTTTCAAAATTTTTTTTCAAAATTTTTTTTTGAAATTTTTTTTACGAAATTTTTTTTCGAAATGTTTTTTAAATTTTTTTTTCAAAATTTTTTTTCGAAATTTTTTTTCAAAATTTTTTTTCAAAATTGTTTTTCAAAATTTTTTTTTTAAATTTTTTTTCAAATTTTTTTTTCAAAATTTTTTTTCAAAATTTTTTTTCAAATTTTTTTTCAAAATTTTATTTCAAAATTTTTTTTGAAAATTTTTTTTCAAAATTTTTTTTCAAATTTTTTTTTCAAAATTTTTTTTCAAAATTTTTTTTCAAATTTTTTTTTCAAAATTTTTTTTCAAAATTTTTTTTCAAAATTTTTTTTCAAAATTTTTTTTCAAAATTTTTTTTCAAAATTTTTTTTCAAAATTTTTTTTCAAAATTTTTTTTCAAAATTTTTTTTCAAAATGTTTTTTCAAATTTTTTTTTTCCAATTTTTTTTTCAAATTTTTTTTTCAAAATTTTTTTTCAAAATTTTTTTTCAAAATTTTTTTTCAAAATTTTTTTTCAAATTTTTTTTTCAAATTTTTTTTTCAAATTTTTTTTTCAATACTTTTTTTTCAAATTTTTTTTTCAAATTTTTTTTTCAAAATTTTTTTTCAAAATTTTTTTTCAAAATTTTTTTTCAAAATTTTTTTTCAAAATTTTTTTTCAAAATTTTTTTTCAAAATTTTTTTTCAAAATTTTTTTTCAAAATTTTTTTTCAAAATTTTTTTTCAAAATTTTTTTTGAAAATTTTTTTTCAAAATTTTTTTTCAAAATTTTTTTTCAAAATTTTTTTTCGAAATTTTTTTTTCGAAATTTTTTTTCGAAATTTTTTTTCAAATTTTTTTTTCAAAATTTTTTTTCGAAATTTTTTTTCAAAATTTTTTTTCAAAATTTTTTTTCAAATTTTTTTTTCAAATTTTTTTTTCAAAATTTTTTTTCAAAATTTTTTTTCAAATTTTTTTTTCAAAATTTTTTTTCAAAATTTTTTTTCAAAATTTTTTTTCAAATTTTTTTTTCAAATTTTTTTTTCGAAATTTTTTTTTCGAAATTTTTTTTCGAAATTTTTTTTTAATTTTTTTTTCAAAATTTTTTTCGAAATTTTTTTTCAAAATTTTTTTTCAAAATTTTTTTTCAAAATTTTTTTTCAAAATTTTTTTTCAAAATTTTTTTTCAAAATTTTTTTTCAAAATTTTTTTTCAAAATTTTTTTTCAAAATTTTTTTTCAAAATTTTTTTTCAAAATTTTTTTTCAAAATGTTTTTTCAAATTTTTTTTTTCCAATTTTTTTTTCAAATTTTTTTTTCAAAATTTTTTTTCAAAATTTTTTTTCAAAATTTTTTTTCAAAATTTTTTTTCAAAATTTTTTTTCAAATTTTTTTTTCAAATTTTTTTTTCAAATTTTTTTTTCAATATTTTTTTTCAAATTTTTTTTTCAAATTTTTTTTTCAAAATTTTTTTTCAAAATTTTTTTTCAAAATTTTTTTTCAAAATTTTTTTTCAAAATTTTTTTTCAAAATTTTTTTTCAAAATTTTTTTTCAAAATTTTTTTTCAAAATTTTTTTTCAAAATTTTTTTTCAAAATTTTTTTTGAAAATTTTTTTTCAAAATTTTTTTTCAAAATTTTTTTTCAAAATTTTTTTTCGAAATTTTTTTTTCGAAATTTTTTTTCGAAATTTTTTTCCAAATTTTTTTTTCAAATTTTTTTTTCGAAATTTTTTTTCAAAATTTTTTTTCGAAATTTTTTTTCAAAATTTTTTTTCAAAATTTTTTTTCAAATTTTTTTTTCAAATTTTTTTTTCAAAATTTTTTTTCAAAATTTTTTTTCAAATTTTTTTTTCAAAATTTTTTTTCAAAATTTTTTTTCAAAATTTTTTTTCAAATTTTTTTTTCGAAATTTTTTTTTCGAAATTTTTTTTCGAAATTTTTTTTTAATTTTTTTTTCAAAATTTTTTTCGAAATTTTTTTTCAAAATTTTTTTTCAAAATTTTTTTTCAAAATTTTTTTTCAAAATTTTTTTTCAAAATTTTTTTTCAAAATTTTTTTTCAAAATTTTTTTTCAAAATTTTTTTTCAAAATTTTTTTTCAAAATTTTTTTTGAAAATTTTTTTTCAAAATTTTTTTTCAAAATTTTTTTTCAAAATTTTTTTTCGAAATTTTTTTTTCGAAATTTTTTTTCGAAATTTTTTTTCAAATTTTTTTTTCAAATTTTTTTTTCGAAATTTTTTTTCAAAATTTTTTTTCAAAATTTTTTTTCAAATTTTTTTTTCAAATTTTGTTTTTCAAAATTTTTTTTCAAAATTTTTTTTCAAATTTTTTTTTCAAAATTTTTTTTCAAAATTTTTTTTTTAAAATTTTTTTTCAAAATTTTTTTTCAAATTTTTTTTTCGAAATTTTTTTTTCGAAATTTTTTTTCGAAATTTTTTTTTAATTTTTTTTTCAAAATTTTTTTCGAAATTTTTTTTCAAAATTTTTTTTCAAAATTTTTTTTCAAAATTTTTTTTCAAAATTTTTTTTCAAAATTTTTTTTCAAAATTTTTTTTCAAAATTTTTTTTCAAAATTTTTTTTCAAATTTTTTTTTCAAAATTTTTTTTCAAAATTTTTTTTCAAATTTTTTTTCAAAATTTTTTTTCAAAATTTTTTTTCAAATTTTTTTTCAAAATTTTTTTTCAAAATTTTTCTTCAAAATTTTTTTTCAAAATTTTTTTTCAAAATTTTTTTTCAAAATTTTTTTTCAAATTTTTTTTTCAAAATTTTTTTTCGAAATTTTTTTTCGAAATTTTTTTTCGAAATTTTTTTTCGAAATTTTTTTTCGAAATTTTTTTTCAAAATTTTTTTTCAAAATTTTTTTTCAAAATTTTTTTTGAAAATTTTTTTTGAAAATTTTTTTTGAAAATTTTTTTTCAAAATTTTTTTTCAAATTTTTTTTTCGAAATTTTTTTTTCGAAATTTTTTTTCGAAATTTTTTTTTAATTTTTTTTTCAAAATTTTTTTCGAAATTTTTTTTCAAAATTTTTTTTCAAAATTTTTTTTCAAAATTTTTTTTCAAAATTTTTTTTCAAAATTTTTTTTCAAAATTTTTTTTCAAAATTTTTTTTCAAAATTTTTTTTCAAAATTTTTTTTCAAATTTTTTTTTCAAAATTTTTTTTCAAAATTTTTTTTCAAATTTTTTTTCAAAATTTTTTTTCAAAATTTTTTTTCAAAATTTTTTTCAAATTTTTTTTCAAAATTTTTTTTCAAAATTTTTTTTCAAAATTTTTTTTCAAAATTTTTTTTCAAAATTTTTTTTCAAAATATTTTTCAAAATTTTTTTTCAAATTTTTTTTCAAAATTTTTTTTCAAAATTTTTTTTCAAAATTTTTTTTCAAAATTTTTTTTCAAAATTTTTTTTCAAAATTTTTTTTCAAAATTTTTTTTCAAATTTTTTTTCAAAATTTTTTTTCAAATTTTTTTTTCGAAATTTTTTTTTCGAAATTTTTTTTTAATTTTTTTTTCAAAATTTTTTTCGAAATTTTTTTTCAAATTTTTTTTCAAAATTTTTTTTCAAAATTTTTTTTCAAAATTTTTTTTCAAAATTTTTTTTCAAAATTTTTTTTCAAAATTTTTTTTTAAAATTTTTTTTCAAATTTTTTTTTCAAAATTTTTTTTCAAAATTTTTTTTCAAATTTTTTTTCAAAATTTTTTTTCAAAATTTTTTTTCAAAATTTTTTTCAAAATTTTTTTTCAAAATTTTTTTTCAAAAGTATTTTCCAAATTTTTTTTCAAATTTTTTTTTCAAAATTTTTTTTCAAAATTTTTTTTCAAAATTTTTTTCAAAATTTTTTTTCAAAATTTTTTTTCAAAATTATTTTCCAAATTTTTTTTCAAATTTTTTTTTCAAATTTTTTTTTCAAAATTTTTTTTCAAAATTTTTTTTCAAAATTTTTTTTCAAAATTTTTTTTCAAAATTTTTTTTCAAAATTTTTTTTCAAAATTTTTTTCCAAAATTTTTTTTCAAAATTTTTTTCCAAAATTTTTTTTCAAAATTTTTTTTCAAAATTTTTTTTCAAAATTTTTTTTCAAAATTTTTTTTCAAAATTTTTTTTCAAAATTTTTTTTCAAAATTTTTTTTCAAATTTTTTTTTCAAAATTTTTTTTCAAAATTTTTTTTCAAAATTTTTTTTCGAAATTTTTTTTCGAAATTTTTTTTCGAAATTTTTTTTCAAAATTTTTTTTCAAAATTTTTTTTCAAAATTTTTTTTTTAAATTTTTTTTCAAAATTTTTTTTCAAAATTTTTTTCAAAATTTTTTTTCAAAATTTTTTTTCAAAATTTTTTTTCAAAATTTTTTTTCAAAATTTTTTTTCAAAATTTTTTTTCAAAATTTTTTTTCAAAATTTTTTTTCAAAATTTTTTTTCAAAATTTTTTTTCAAAATTTTTTTTCAAAATTTTTTTTCAAATTTTTTTTCAAAATTTTTTTCAAAATTTTTTTTCAAAATTTTTTTTCAAAATTTTTTTTCAAAATTTTTTTCAAAATTTTTTTTCAAATTTTTTTTCAAAATTTTTTTTCAAAATTTTTTTTCAAAATTTTTTTTCAAAATTTTTTTTCAAAATTTTTTTTCAAAATTTTTTTTCAAATTTTTTTTTCAAAATTTTTTTTCGAAATTTTTTTTCGAAATTTTTTTTCGAAATTTTTTTTCGAAATTTTTTTTCGAAATTTTTTTTCAAAATTTTTTTTCAAAATTTTTTTTCAAAATTTTTTTTCAAAATTTTTTTTGAAAATTTTTTTTGAAAATTTTTTTTCAAAATTTTTTTTCAAAATTTTTTTTTTAAATTTTTTTTCAAAATTTTTTTTCAAAATTTTTTTCAAAATTTTTTTTCAAAATTTTTTTTCAAAATTTTTTTTCAAAATTTTTTTTCAAAATTTTTTTTCAAAATTTTTTTTCAAAATTTTTTTTCAAAATTTTTTTTCAAAATTTTTTTTCAAAATTTTTTTTCAAAATTTTTTTTCAAAATTTTTTTTCAAATTTTTTTTCAAAATTTTTTTCAAAATTTTTTTTCAAAATTTTTTTTCAAAATTTTTTTTCAAAATTTTTTTCAAAATTTTTTTTCAAATTTTTTTTCAAAATTTTTTTTCAAAATTTTTTTTCAAAATTTTTTTTCAAAATTTTTTTTCAAAATTTTTTTTCAAAATTTTTTTTCAAATTTTTTTTTCAAAATTTTTTTTCGAAATTTTTTTTCGAAATTTTTTTTCGAAATTTTTTTTCGAAATTTTTTTTCGAAATTTTTTTTCAAAATTTTTTTTCAAAATTTTTTTTCAAAATTTTTTTTCAAAATTTTTTTTGAAAATTTTTTTTGAAAATTTTTTTTCAAAATTTTTTTTCAAATTTTTTTTTCGAAATTTTTTTTTCGAAATTTTTTTTTAATTTTTTTTTCAAAATTTTTTTCGAAATTTTTTTTCAAAATTTTTTTTCAAAATTTTTTTTCAAAATTTTTTTTCAAAATTTTTTTTCAAAATTTTTTTTCAAAATTTTTTTTCAAAATTTTTTTTCAAAATTTTTTTTCAAAATTTTTTTTCAAATTTTTTTTTCAAAATTTTTTTTCAAAATTTTTTTTCAAATTTTTTTTCAAAATTTTTTTTCAAAATTTTTTTCAAAATTTTTTTTCAAAATTGTGTTTCAAAATTATTTTCCAAATTTTTTTTCAAATTTTTTTTTCAAAATTTTTTTTCAAAATTTTTTTTCAAAATTTTTTTTCAAAATTTTTTTTCAAAATTTTTTTTCAAAATTTTTTTTTCAAAATTTTTTTTCAAAATTTTTTTTCAAATTTTTTTTTCAAAATTTTTTTTCAAAATTTTTTTTCAAAATTTTTTTTCAAAATTTTTTTTCAAAATTTTTTTTCAAAATTTTTTTTCAAAATTTTTTTTCAAATTTTTTTTCAAAATTTTTTTTCAAAATTTTTTTTCAAAATTTTTTTTCGAAATTTTTTTTTCGAAATTTTTTTTCGAAATGTTTTTTAAATTTTTTTTTCAAAATTTTTTTTCGAAATTTTTTTTCAAATTTTTTTTTCAAAATTGTTTTTCAAAATTTTTTTTTTAAATTTTTTTTCAAATTTTTTTTTCAAAATTATTTTTCGAAATTTTTTTTCGAAATTTTTTTTCAAAATTTTTTTTCAAAATTTTTTTTCAAAATTTTTTTTCAAAATTTTTTTTCAAAATTTTTTTTCAAAATTTTTTTTCAAAATTTTTTTTCAAAATTTTTTTTTAAATTTTTTTTCAAAATTTTTTTTCAAAATTTTTTTTCAAAATTTTTTTTCAAAATTTTTTTTCAAAATTTTTTTTCAAAATTTTTTTTCAAAATTTTTTTTCAAAATTTTTTTTCAAAATTTTTTTCAAATTTTTTTTCAAAATTTTTTTTCAAATTTTTTTTTCAAAATTTTTTTTCAAAATTTTTTTTCAAAATTTTTTTTAAAATTTTTTTTCAAAATTTTTTTTCAAAATTTTTTTTCAAATTTTTTTTTCAAAATTTTTTTTCAAAATTTTTTTCCAAAATTTTTTTTCAAAATTTTTTTCCAAAATTTTTTTTCAAAATTTTTTTTCAAAATTTTTTTTCAAAATTTTTTTTCAAAATTTTTTTTCAAAATTTTTTTTCAAAATTTTTTTTCAAAATTTTTTTTCAAATTTTTTTTTCAAAATTTTTTTTCAAAATTTTTTTTCAAAATTTTTTTTCGAAATTTTTTTTCGAAATTTTTTTTCGAAATTTTTTTTCAAAATTTTCTTTCAAAATTTTTTTTCAAAATTTTTTTTCAAAATTTTTTTTCAAAATTTTTTTTCAAAATTTTTTTCAAAATTTTTTTTCAAAATTTTTTTTCAAAATTTTTTTTCAAAATTTTTTTTCAAAATTTTTTTTCAAAATTTTTTTTCAAAATTTTTTTTCAAAATTTTTTTTCAAAATTTTTTTTCAAAATTTTTTTTCAAAATTTTTTTTCAAAATTTTTTTTCAAATTTTTTTTCAAAATTTTTTTCAAAATTTTTTTTCAAAATTTTTTTTCAAAATTTTTTTTCAAAATTTTTTTCAAAATTTTTTTTCAAATTTTTTTTCAAAATTTTTTTTCAAAATTTTTTTTCAAAATTTTTTTTCTAAATTTTTTTTCAAAATTTTTTTTCAAAATTTTTTTTCAAATTTTTTTTTCAAAATTTTTTTTCGAAATTTTTTTTCGAAATTTTTTTTCGAAATTTTTTTTCGAATTTTTTTTTCGAAATTTTTTTTCAAAATTTTTTTTCAAAATTTTTTTTCAAAATTTTTTTTCAAAATTTTTTTTGAAAATTTTTTTTGAAAATTTTTTTTCAAAATTTTTTTTCAAATTTTTTTTTCGAAATTTTTTTTTCGAAATTTTTTTTCGAAATTTTTTTTTAATTTTTTTTTCAAAATTTTTTTCGAAATTTTTTTTCAAAATTTTTTTTCAAAATTTTTTTTCAAAATTTTTTTTCAAAATTTTTTTTCAAAATTTTTTTCAAAATTTTTTTTCAAAATTTTTTTTCAAATTTTTTTTTCAAAATTATTTTTCAAATTTTTTTTTCAAATTTTTTTTTCAAAATTTTTTTTCAAATTTTTTTTCAAAATTTTTTTTAAAAATTTTTTTTCAAAATTTTTTTCAAAATTTTTTTTCAAAATTTTTTTTCAAAATTATTTTCCAAATTTTTTTTCAAATTTTTTTTTCAAAATTTTTTTTCAAAATTTTTTTTCAAAATTTTTTTTCAAAATTTTTTTTCAAAATTTTTTTTCAAAATTTTTTTTTCAAAATTTTTTTTCAAAATTTTTTTTCAAATTTTTTTTTCAAAATTTTTTTTCAAAATTTTTTTTCAAAATTTTTTTTCAAAATTTTTTTTCAAAATTTTTTTTCAAAATTTTTTTTCAAAATTTTTTTTCAAATTTTTTTTCAAAATTTTTTTTCAAAATTTTTTTTCAAAATTTTTTTTCAAAATTTTTTTTCAAAATTTTTTTTCAAAATTTTTTTTCAAAATTTTTTTTCAAATTTTTTTTTCAAAATTTTTTTTCAAAATTTTTTTTCAAATTTTTTTTTCAAATTTTTTTTCAAAATTTTTTTTCAAATTTTTTTTTCAAAATTTTTTTTCAAAATTTTTTTTCAAAATTTTTTTTAAAATTTTTTTTCAAAATTTTTTTTCAAAATTTTTTTTCAAAATTTTTTTCAAAATTTTTTTTCAAATTTTTTTTCAAAATTTTTTTTCAAAATTTTTTTTCAAAATTTTTTTTCAAAATTTTTTTTCAAAATTTTTTTTCAAAATTTTTTTTCAAAATTTTTTTTCAAAATTTTTTTTCGAAATTTTTTTTTCGAAATTTTTTTTCGAAATGTTTTTTAAATTTTTTTTTCAAAATTTTTTTTCGAAATTTTTTTTCAAAATTTTTTTTCAAAATTGTTTTTCAAAATTTTTTTTTTAAATTTTTTTTCAAATTTTTTTTTCAAAATTTTTTTTCGAAATTTTTTTTCAAAATTTTTTTTCAAAATTTTTTTTCAAAATTTTTTTTCAAAATTTTTTTTGAAAATTTTTTTTGAAAATTTTTTTTCAAAATTTTTTTTCAAATTTTTTTTTCGAAATTTTTTTTTCGAAATTTTTTTTTCGAAATTTTTTTTTAATTTTTTTTTCAAAATTTTTTTCGAAATTTTTTTTCAAATTTTTTTTTCAAAATTTTTTTTCAAAATTTTTTTTCAAAATTTTTTTTCAAAATTTTTTTTCAAAATTTTTTTTCAAAATTTTTTTTCAAAATTTTTTTTCAAATTTTTTTTTCAAAATTTTTTTTCAAAATTTTTTTTCAAATTTTTTTTCAAAATTTTTTTTCAAAATTTTTTTTCAAAATTTTTTTCAAAATTTTTTTTCAAAATTTTTTTTCAAAATTATTTTCCAAATTTTTTTTCAAATTTTTTTTCAAAATTTTTTTTCAAATTTTTTTTTCAAAATTTTTTTTCAAAATTTTTTTTCAAAATTTTTTTTAAAATTTTTTTTCAAAATTTTTTTTCAAAATTTTTTTTCAAAATTTTTTTTCAAAATTTTTTTTCAAAATTTTTTTCAAAATTTTTTTTCAAATTTTTTTTCAAAATTTTTTTTCAAAATTTTTTTTCAAAATTTTTTTTCAAAATTTTTTTTCAAAATTTTTTTTCAAAATTTTTTTTCAAAATTTTTTTTCGAAATTTTTTTTTCGAAATTTTTTTTCGAAATGTTTTTTAAATTTTTTTTTCAAAATTTTTTTTCGAAATTTTTTTTCAAAATTTTTTTTCAAAATTGTTTTTCAAAATTTTTTTTTAAAATTTTTTTTCAAATTTTTTTTTCAAAATTTTTTTTCAAAATTTTTTTTCAAAATTTTCTTTCAAAATTTTATTTCAAAATTTTTTTTGAAAATTTTTTTTCAAAATTTTTTTTCGAAATTTTTTTTTCGAAATTTTTTTTCGAAATTTTTTTTCAAATTTTTTTTTCAAAATTTTTTTTGAAATTTTTTTTCAAAATTTTTTTTCAAAATTTTTTTTCAAAATTTTTTTTCAAAATTTTTTTTCAAAATTTTTTTTCAAAATTTTTTTTCAAAATTTTTTTTCAAATTTTTTTTTCAAAATTTTTTTTCAAAATTTTTTTTCAAAATTTTTTTTCAAAATTTTTTTTCAAAATTTTTTTTCAAAATTTTTTTTCAAAATTTTTTTTCAAAATTTTTTTTTCAAAATTTTTTTTCAAAATTTTTTTTCAAAATTTTTTTTCAAAATTTTTTTTCAAAATTTTTTTTCAAAATTTTTTTTCAAAATTTTTTTTCAAAATTTTTTTTCAAATTTTTTTTTTCCAATTTTTTTTTCAAATTTTTTTTTCAAAATTTTTTTTCGAAATTTTTTTTCAAAATTTTTTTTCAAATTTTTTTTTCAAAATTTTTTTTTCAAAATTTTTTTTCGAAATTTTTTTTCGAAATTTTTTTTCAAAATTTTTTTTCAAAATTTTTTTTCAAAATTTTTTTTCAAAATTTTTTTTCAAAATTTTTTTTCAAAATTTTTTTTCAAATTTTTTTTTCAAAATTTTTTTTCAAAATTTTTTTTCAAATTTTTTTTTCAAAATTTTTTTTCAAAATTTTTTTTCAAAATTTTTTTTCAAAATTTTTTTTCAAAATTTTTTTTCAAAATTTTTTTTTCAAAATTTTTTTTCAAATTTTTTTTTCAAAATTTTTTTTCAAAATTTTTTTTCAAAATTTTTTTTCAAAATTTTTTTTCAAAATTTTTTTTCAAAATTTTTTTCAAAATTTTTTTTCAAAATTTTTTTTCAAAATTATTTTCCAAATTTTTTTTCAAATTTTTTTTTCAAAATTTTTTTTCAAAATTTTTTTTCAAAATTTTTTTTCAAAATTTTTTTTCAAAATTTTTTTTCAAAATTTTTTTTTCAAAATTTTTTTTCAAAATTTTTTTTCAAATTTTTTTTTCAAAATTTTTTTTCAAAATTTTTTTTCAAAATTTTTTTTCAAAATTTTTTTTCAAAATTTTTTTTCAAAATTTTTTTTCAAATTTTTTTTCAAAATTTTTTTTCAAAATTTTTTTTCAAAATTTTTTTTCAAAATTTTTTTTCAAAATTTTTTTTCAAAATTTTTTTTCAAAATTTTTTTTCAAATTTTTTTTTCAAAATTTTTTTTCAAAATTTTTTTTCAAATTTTTTTTCAAAATTTTTTTCAAAATTTTTTTTCAAATTTTTTTTCAAAATTTTTTTTCAAAATTTTTTTTCAAAATTTTTTTTCAAAATTTTTTTTCAAAATTTTTTTTCAAAATTTTTTTTCAAATTTTTTTTTCAAAATTTTTTTTCGAAATTTTTTTTCGAAATTTTTTTTCGAAATTTTTTTTCGAAATTTTTTTTCGAAATTTTTTTTCAAAATTTTTTTTCAAAATTTTTTTTCAAAATTTTTTTTCAAAATTTTTTTTGAAAATTTTTTTTGAAAATTTTTTTTCAAAATTTTTTTTCAAAATTTTTTTTCAAAATTTTTTTTCAAAATTTTTTTTCAAAATTTTTTTTCAAATTTTTTTTTCAAAATTTTTTTTCAAATTTTTTTTTCAAATTTTATTTTCAAAATTTTTTTTCAAATTTTTTTTCAAAATTTTTTTTCAAAATTTTTTTTCAAAATTTTTTTCAAAATTTTTTTTCAAAATTTTTTTTCAAAATTATTTTCCAAATTTTTTTTCAAATTTTTTTTTCAAAATTTTTTTTCAAAATTTTTTTTCAAAATTTTTTTTCAAAATTTTTTTTCAAAATTTTTTTTCAAAATTTTTTTTTCAAAATTTTTTTTCAAAATTTTTTTTCAAATTTTTTTTTCAAAATTTTTTTTCAAAATTTTTTTTCAAAATTTTTTTTCAAAATTTTTTTTCAAAATTTTTTTTCAAAATTTTTTTTCAAAATTTTTTTCAAATTTTTTTTCAAAATTTTTTTTCAAATTTTTTTTTCAAAATTTTTTTTCAAAATTTTTTTTCAAAATTTTTTTTCAAAATTGTTTTTCAAAATTTTTTTTTTAAATTTTTTTTCAAATTTTTTTTTCAAAATTTTTTTTCGAAATTTTTTTTCAAAATTTTTTTTCAAAATTTTTTTTCAAAATTTTTTTTCAAAATTTTTTTTGAAAATTTTTTTTCAAATTTTTTTTTCGAAATTTTTTTTTCGAAATTTTTTTTTCGAAATTTTTTTTTAATTTTTTTTTCAAAATTTTTTTCGAAATTTTTTTTCAAATTTTTTTTTCAAAATTTTTTTTCAAAATTTTTTTTCAAAATTTTTTTTCAAAATTTTTTTTCAAAATTTTTTTTCAAAATTTTTTTTCAAAATTTTTTTTCAAATTTTTTTTCAAAATTTTTTTTCAAATTTTTTTTTCAAAATTTTTTTTCAAAATTTTTTTTCAAAATTTTTTTTAAAATTTTTTTTCAAAATTTTTTTTCAAAATTTTTTTTCAAAATTTTTTTTCAAAATTTTTTTTCAAAATTTTTTTCAAAATTTTTTTTCAAATTTTTTTTCAAAATTTTTTTTCAAAATTTTTTTTCAAAATTTTTTTTCAAAATTTTTTTTCAAAATTTTTTTTCAAAATTTTTTTTCAAAATTTTTTTTCGAAATTTTTTTTTCGAAATTTTTTTTCGAAATGTTTTTTAAATTTTTTTTTCAAAATTTTTTTTCGAAATTTTTTTTCAAAATTTTTTTTCAAAATTGTTTTTCAAAATTTTTTTTTTAAATTTTTTTTCAAATTTTTTTTTCAAAATTTTTTTTCAAAATTTTTTTTCAAAATTTTTTTTCAAAATTTTATTTCAAAATTTTTTTTGAAAATTTTTTTTCAAAATTTTTTTTCGAAATTTTTTTTTCGAAATTTTTTTTCGAAATTTTTTTTCAAATTTTTTTTTCAAAATTTTTTTTGAAATTTTTTTTCAAAATTTTTTTTCAAAATTTTTTTTCAAAATTTTTTTTCAAAATTTTTTTTCAAAATTTTTTTTCAAAATTTTTTTTCAAAATTTTTTTTCAAATTTTTTTTTCAAAATTTTTTTTCAAAATTTTTTTTCAAAATTTTTTTTCAAAATTTTTTTTCAAAATTTTTTTTCAAAATTTTTTTTCAAAATTTTTTTTCAAAATTTTTTTTTCAAAATTTTTTTTCAAAATTTTTTTTCAAAATTTTTTTTCAAAATTTTTTTTCAAAATTTTTTTTCAAAATTTTTTTTCAAAATTTTTTTTCAAAATTTTTTTTCAAATTTTTTTTTTCCAATTTTTTTTTCAAATTTTTTTTTCAAAATTTTTTTTCGAAATTTTTTTTCAAAATTTTTTTTCAAATTTTTTTTTCAAAATTTTTTTTTCAAAATTTTTTTTCGAAATTTTTTTTCGAAATTTTTTTTCAAAATTTTTTTTCAAAATTTTTTTTCAAAATTTTTTTTCAAAATTTTTTTTCAAAATTTTTTTTCAAAATTTTTTTTCAAATTTTTTTTTCAAAATTTTTTTTCAAAATTTTTTTTCAAATTTTTTTTTCAAAATTTTTTTTCAAAATTTTTTTTCAAAATTTTTTTTCAAAATTTTTTTTCAAAATTTTTTTTTCAAAATTTTTTTTCAAATTTTTTTTTCAAAATTTTTTTTTCAAAATTTTTTTTCAAAATTTTTTTTCAAATTTTTTTTCAAAATTTTTTTTCAAAATTTTTTTTCAAAATTTTTTTTCAAAATTTTTTTTCAAAATTTTTTTTCAAAATTTTTTTTCAAATTTTTTTTTCAAAATTTTTTTTCGAAATTTTTTTTCGAAATTTTTTTTCGAAATTTTTTTTCGAAATTTTTTTTCGAAATTTTTTTTCAAAATTTTTTTTCAAAATTTTTTTTCAAAATTTTTTTTCAAAATTTTTTTTGAAAATTTTTTTTGAAAATTTTTTTTCAAAATTTTTTTTCAAATTTTTTTTTCGAAATTTTTTTTTCGAAATTTTTTTTCGAAATTTTTTTTTAATTTTTTTTTCAAAATTTTTTTCGAAATTTTTTTTCAAAATTTTTTTTCAAAATTTTTTTTCAAAATTTTTTTTCAAAATTTTTTTTCAAAATTTTTTTTCAAAATTTTTTTTCAAAATTTTTTTTCAAATTTTTTTTTCAAAATTTTTTTTCAAAATTTTTTTTCAAATTTTTTTTCAAAATTTTTTTTCAAAATTTTTTTTCAAAATTTTTTTCAAAATTTTTTTTCAAAATTTTTTTTCAAAATTATTTTCCAAATTTTTTTTCAAATTTTTTTTTCAAAATTTTTTTTCAAAATTTTTTTTCAAAATTTTTTTTCAAAATTTTTTTTCAAAATTTTTTTTCAAAATTTTTTTTCAAAATTTTTTTTTCAAAATTTTTTTTCAAAATTTTTTTTCAAATTTTTTTTTCAAAATTTTTTTTCAAAATTTTTTTTCAAAATTTTTTTTCAAAATTTTTTTTCAAAATTTTTTTTCAAAATTTTTTTTCAAAATTTTTTTTCAAATTTTTTTTCAAAATTTTTTTTCAAAATTTTTTTTCAAAATTTTTTTTCAAAATTTTTTTTCAAAATTTTTTTTCAAAATTTTTTTTCAAAATTTTTTTTCAAATTTTTTTTCAAAATTTTTTTTCAAATTTTTTTTTCAAAATTTTTTTTCAAAATTTTTTTTCAAAATTTTTTTTCGAAATTTTTTTTCAAAATTTTTTTTCAAAATTGTTTTTCAAAATTTTTTTTTTAAATTTTTTTTCAATTTTTTTTTTCAAAATTTTTTTTCGAAATTTTTTTTCAAAATTTTTTTTCAAAATTTTTTTTCAAAATTTTTTTTCAAAATTTTTTTTGAAAATTTTTTTTGAAAATTTTTTTTCAAAATTTTTTTTCAAATTTTTTTTTCGAAATTTTTTTTTCGAAATTTTTTTTTCGAAATTTTTTTTTAATTTTTTTTTCAAAATTTTTTTCGAAATTTTTTTTCAAATTTTTTTTTCAAAATTTTTTTTCAAAATTTTTTTTCAAAATTTTTTTTCAAAATTTTTTTTCAAAATTTTTTTTCAAAATTTTTTTTCAAAATTTTTTTTCAAATTTTTTTTTCAAAATTTTTTTTCAAAATTTTTTTTCAAATTTTTTTTCAAAATTTTTTTTCAAAATTTTTTTTCAAAATTTTTTTCAAAATTTTTTTTCAAAATTTTTTTTCAAAATTATTTTCCAAATTTTTTTTCAAATTTTTTTTTCAAAATTTTTTTTCAAAATTTTTTTCAAAATTTTTTTTCAAAATTTTTTTTCAAAATTTATTTTCAAATTTTTTTTTCAAAATTTTTTTTCAAAATTTTTTTTCAAATTTTTTTTTCAAAATTTTTTTTCAAAATTTTTTTTCAAAATTTTTTTTCAAAATTTTTTTTCAAAATTTTTTTTCAAAATTTTTTTTGAAAATTTTTTTTCAAAATTTTTTTTCAAAATTTTTTTTCAAAATTTTTTTTCGAAATTTTTTTTTCGAAATTTTTTTTCGAAATTTTTTTTCAAATTTTTTTTTCAAAATTTTTTTTCGAAATTTTTTTTCAAAATTTTTTTTCAAAATTTTTTTTCAAATTTTTTTTTCAAATTTTTTTTCAAAATTTTTTTTCAAAATTTTTTTTACAAATTTTTTTTTCAAAATTTTTTTTCAAAATTTTTTTTCAAAATTTTTTTTCAAAATTTTTTTTCAAATTTTTTTTTCGAAATTTTTTTTTCGAAATTTTTTTTCGAAATTTTTTTTTAATTTTTTTTTCAAAATTTTTTTCGAAATTTTTTTTCAAAATTTTTTTTCAAAATTTTTTTTCAAAATTTTTTTTCAAAATTTTTTTTCAAAATTTTTTTTCAAAATTTTTTTTCAAAATTTTTTTTAAATTTTTTTTTCAAAATTTTTTTTCAAAATTTTTTTTCAAATTTTTTTTCAAAATTTTTTTTCAAAATTTTTTTTTAAATTTTTTTTCAAAATTTTTTTTCAAAATTTTTTTTCAAAATTTTTTTTCAAAATTTTTTTTCAAAATTTTTTTTCAAAATTTTTTTTCAAAATTTTTTTTCAAACTTTTTTTTCAAAATTTTTTTTCGAAATTTTTTTTCGAAATTTTTTTTCGAAATTTTTTTTCGAAATTTTTTTTCGAAATTTTTTTTCAAAATTTTTTTTCAAAATTTTTTTTCAAAATTTTTTTTCAAAATTTTTTTTCAAAATTTTTTTTCAAAATTTTTTTTCAAAATTTTTTTTCAAAATTTTTTTTCAAAATTTTTTTTCAAATTTTTTTTTCGAAATTTTTTTTTCGAAATTTTTTTTCGAAATTTTTTTTTAATTTTTTTTTCAAAATTTTTTTCGAAATTTTTTTTCAAAATTTTTTTTCAAAATTTTTTTTCAAAATTTTTTTTCAAAATTTTTTTTCAAAATTTTTTTTCAAAATTTTTTTTCAAAATTTTTTTTCAAAATTTTTTTTCAAAATTTTTTTTCAAATTTTTTTTTCAAAATTTTTTTTCAAAATTTTTTTTCAATTTTTTTTTCAAAATTTTTTTTCAAAATTTTTTTTCAAAATTTTTTTCAAAATTTTTTTTCAAAATTTTTTTTCAAAATTATTTTCCAATTTTTTTTTCAAATTTTTTTTTCAAAATTTTTTTTCAAAATTTTTTTTCAAAATTTTTTTTCAAAATTTTTTTTCAAAATTTTTTTTCAAAATTTTTTTTTCAAAATTTTTTTTCAAAATTTTTTTTCAAATTTTTTTTTCAAAATTTTTTTTCAAAATTTTTTTTCAAAATTTTTTTTCAAAATTTTTTTTCAAAATTTTTTTTCAAAATTTTTTTTCAAAATTTTTTTTCAAATTTTTTTTCAAAATTTTTTTTCAAAATTTTTTTTCAAAATTTTTTTTCAAAATTTTTTTTCAAAATTTTTTTTCAAAATTTTTTTTCAAAATTTTTTTTCAAAATTTTTTTTCAAAATTTTTTTTCAAAATTTTTTTTCAAATTTTTTTTCAAAATTTTTTTTCAAATTTTTTTTTCAAAATTTTTTTTCAAAATTTTTTTTCAAATTTTTTTTTAAAATTTTTTTTCAAAATTTTTTTTCAAAATTTTTTTTCAAAATTTTTTTCAAAATTTTTTTTCAAATTTTTTTTCAAAATTTTTTTTCAAAATTTTTTTTCAAAATTTTTTTTCAAAATTTTTTTTCAAATTTTTTTTTCAAAATTTTTTTTCAAAATTTTTTTTCAAAATTTTTTTTCAAAATTTTTTTTTCAAAATTTTTTTTCAAAATTTTTTTTTAAAATTTTTTTTCAAAATTTTTTTTTCAAAATTTTTTTTCAAAATTTTTTTTCAAAATTTTTTTTCAAAATTTTTTTTCAAAATTTTTTTTCAAAATTTTTTTTCAAAATTTTTTTTCAAAATTTTTTTTCAAATTTTTTTTTTCCAATTTTTTTTTCAAATTTTTTTTTCAAAATTTTTTTTCGAAATTTTTTTTCAAAATTTTTTTTCAAATTTTTTTTTCAAAATTTTTTTTTCAAAATTTTTTTTCGAAATTTTTTTTCGAAATTTTTTTTCAAAATTTTTTTTCAAAATTTTTTTTCAAAATTTTTTTTCAAAATTTTTTTTCAAAATATTTTTTCGAAATATTTTTTCGAAATTTTTTTTCAAAATTTTTTTTCAAAATTTTTTTTCAAAATTTTTTTTCAAAATTTTTTTTCGAAATTTTTTTTTCGAAATTTTTTTTCGAAATTTTTTTTCAAATTTTTTTTTCAAAATTTTTTTTCGAAATTTTTTTTCAAAATTTTTTTTTAAAATTTTTTTTCAAAATTTTTTTTCAAAATTTTTTTTCAAAATTTTTTTTCAAAATTTTTTTTCAAAATTTTTTTTCAAAATTTTTTTTCAAAATATTTTTCAAAATTTTTTTTCAAAATTTTTTTTCAAAATTTTTTTTCAAATTTTTTTTCAAAATTTTTTTTCAAAACTTTTTTTTAAAATTTTTTTTCAAATTTTTTTTTCAAAATTTTTTTTCAAAATTTTTTTTCGAAATTTTTTTTCGAAATTTTTTTTCGAAATTTTTTTTCAAATTTTTTTTTGAAAATTTTTTTTGAAAATTTTTTTTCAAAATTTTTTTTCAAAATTTTTTTTCGAAATTTTTTTTTCGAAATTTTTTTTCGAAATTTTTTTTAAATTTTTTTTTCAAAATTTTTTTTCGAAATTTTTTTTCAAAATTTTTTTTCAAAATTGTTTTTCAAAATTTTTTTTTAAAATTTTTTTTCAAATTTTTTTTTCAAAAGTTTTTTTCAAAATTTTTTTTCAAAATTTTTTTTCTAAATTTCTTTTCAAAATTTTTTTTGAAAATTTTTTTTCAAAATTTTTTTTCAAAATTTTTTTTCAAAATTTTTTTTCAAAATTTTTTTTTCAAAATTTTTTTTCAAATTTTTTTTCAAATTTTTTTTTCAAAATTTTTTTTCAAAATTTTTTTTCAAATTTTTTTTCAAAATTTTTTTTCAAAATTTTTTTTCAAAATTTTTTTTCAAAATTTTTTTTCAAAATTTTTTTCCAAAATTTTTTTTCAAAATTTTTTTCCAAAATTTTTTTTCAAAATTTTTTTTCAAAATTTTTTTTCAAAATTTTTTTTCAAAATTTTTTTTCAAAATTTTTTTTCAAAATTTTTTTTCAAATTTCTTTTCAAAATTTTTTTTCAAAATTTTTTTTCGAAATTTTTTTTCAAAATTTTTTTTCAAAATTTTTTTCCAAAATTTTTTTCAAAATTTTTTTCCAAAATTTTTTTTCAAAATTTTTTTTTAAAATTTTTTTTCAAAATTTTTTTTCAAAATTTTTTTTCAAAATTTTTTTTCAAATTTTTTTTTCAAAATTTTTTTTCAAAATTTTTTTTCAAAATTTTTTTTCAAAATTTTTTTTCGAAATTTTTTTTGAAAATTTTTTTTCAAATTTTTTTTTCAAAATTTTTTTTCAAAATTTTTTTTCAAATTTTTTTTCAAAATTTTTTTTTAAAATTTTTTTTCAAAATTTTTTTTCAAAATTTTTTTTCAAAATTTTTTTTCAAAATTTTTTTTCAAAATTTTTTTTCAAAATTTTTTTTCAAAATTTTTTTTCAAAATTTTTTTTCAAATTTTTTTTCGAAATTTTTTTTCGAAATTTTTATTCGAAATTTTTTTTCAAAATTTTTATTCAAAATTTTTTTTCGAAATTTTTTTTGAAATTTTTTTTCAAAATTTTTTTTCAAAATAGTTTTTCAAATTTTTTTTAAAATTTTTTTTCAAAATTTTTTTTCAAAATTTTTTTTCAAAATTTTTTTTCAAATTTTTTTTTCAAAATTTTATTTCAAAATTTTTTTTGAAAATTTTTTTTCAAAATTTTTTTTCGAAATTTTTTTTTCGAAATTTTTTTTCGAAATTTTTTTTCAAATTTTTTTTTCAAAATTTTTTTCGAAATTTTTTTTCAAAATTTTTTTTGAAATTTTTTTTCAAAATTTTTTTTCAAAATTTTTTTTCAAAATTTTTTTCAAAATTTTTTTTCAAAATTTTTTTTCAAAATTTTTTTCCAAATTTTTTTTCAAATTTTTTTTTCAAAATTTTTTTTCAAAATTTTTTTTCAAAATTTTTTTTCAAAATTTTTTTTCAAAATTTTTTTTCAAAATTTTTTTTTCAAAATTTTTTTTCAAAATTTTTTTTCAAATTTTTTTTTCAAAATTTTTTTTCAAAATTTTTATTCAAATTTTTTTTCAAAATTTTTTTTCAAAATTTTTTTTCAAAATTTTTTTTCAAAATTTTTTTTCAAAATTTTTTTTCAAAATTTTTTTTCAAATTTTTTTTCAAAATTTTTTTTCAAAATTTTTTTTCAAAATTTTTTTTCAAAATTTTTTTTCAAAATTTTTTTTCAAAATTTTTTTTCAAAATTTTTTTTCAAAATTTTTTTTCAAAATTTTTTTTCGAAATTTTTTTTCAAAATTTTTTTTCAAAATTTTTTTTCAAAATTTTTTTTCAAAATTTTTTTTCAAAATTTTTTTTCGAAATTTTTTTTCAAAATTTTTTTTCAAAAATTTTTTTCAAAATTTTTTTTCAAAATTTTTTTTCAAAATTGTTTTTCAAAATTGATTTTCAAAATTTTTTTTCGAAATTTTTTTTCAAAATTTTTTTTCAAAAATTTTTTTCAAAATTTTTTTTCAAAATTTTTTTTCAAAATTGTTTTTCAAAATTGATTTTCAAAATTTTTTTTCAAAATTTTTTTTCAAATTTTTTTTTCAAAATTTTTT